>CM074190.1:36767687-37014149 GCA_037179385.1 Holothuria scabra
TTTCTCGCATAGATAACGCATGATCCTGCTGTCTCAGGAAATCTAGTCTAGTATACAATCCGGACCTAAATCTGCTACCCAAGAACATGTGTCTCGCTTTTCACTGCCACCAACCTCAATTTCCATCTCCGCTTTGCCATGAACAGGTACACTTTTCCCGTCAGCAGAGTATCATGCACAACCCGTCCTGTTCTAGTTGAGGCCTATACTCACTGGGAAGGCCTGAAAAGAAACACACCCGCATGAAGAAGTGAAATGTTGGCGCCAGTATCCACCAAAGACGACACGTCTTTTCCTCCAACTTTGCAGCTCGATGCGTAAATTCCATCCTTTTCAAGTCCGGGTAAACCATTAAGCACTGCTATGCAAGTGGGTCCAAGGTCTACTGTCGAAGATCGACCCCATCCCCGACTCTTGGCCGTTTCCCGACGTTGTTTCACTCTGTTTTGCCGTAGTAACCTTTTCTGGGCAATTCCTTTTCACATGGCCTGATTTTCTGCACTTGAAACATATTGGGGCACCTTCCTCAGTATACGATGGCTCCCCGTTTGATGTTTTGGATCTCGGCGGCCATTTTCCCTGTCTTCCTTGACTGCCATACTGTCTTTTCTCGTCCTCCATAAGCTGTAGATCACTCCGTATAGCTTTCAGTTCTGAGTGCAACACAGCCATTGACAATTGGCATTGTATTATCTCCTCTGCTGCAGTCCTTGTTGGTTCCTTTGTCTCATTCTCGCTCTGCCTGACGTTACCTTCTGTTACCCGGACCACTCTCTTCCATGGGAAATTCTTTTGCTTTTCTGCCGTGTGAAATGCTTCAATTTCAACGGCACTTTTCAGGGCATCTTCGAGGGTCTCAGGTCTCATCTTATACACTCCCAAGCGGAGGTCTGGGTCATCCAAAGCATCAAGGAAATGATCCTTGGAAAGAAACTTCAACAGCTGAGGTGGAGCTGACGGGTATGCTCGCCTGGCTAGTCTCCTAACCTCCAGTGCAAGCTGGGGAAGAGTTTCTTCTTTCCTTCTTATCCGGTTCTTCAACTGTATCCGGAATATCTCAGTTTGATGGAAGGGGTTGAACCTTCGGGACAATGCTTCGATCAACAACGGGTAGTTCCTACGAGAGTCTGCATCCAGATCAGCTAGCACGGCTCGTGCATCTCCCTTGAGGCTAGCCGCCAAGCACATCGCCATCACACCCTTGCTCCAACCGTGGAGTTCAGCAACTACCTCAAATTGGACTTGATAGTCCTCCCACGAAGTGCTACCATCGTAAATGCCTGGGCGAATCCCATAGATGCCTGAAAGTCCTGGCTTATTGTTGCTGGTACCCAGTTCCATCTGGCCTGTCTCGTGATGTTTTACGGGGGAAACTTCTCGTGGAGTATTTGGTCTTCTGAACTCAAGAGGCCGGCTCTGTTTCCTGATTTCGTACCATTCTAAGTTCACATCACTTCTAAAGGGGTTGCTTGGCGAAAGTTCGGCCCTTTGTTGAATTCCACCCAGGTTACTGAGTGGGCTGCCTTTGCTAACTGACTGATCAGGGGATCTGACGTTTTCACCAGACGGGCTGGTCCTCGCCTCGGGAAGAGCACTTTCACGCAGGGGTTCCCTTCCTCTCCCTTCAGTATACTGAGATGGTGTTAGGTCAACCAGGTTCTCGCACCACTCATCTGAAACAATCCAATCTCTCTCCATGTCTCTGGGACTCCTGAAATCATCATCAGAATATTCTCCACTTCTTGCTGGAGTCTCCATTTCTGCGTACTCAGGACTGCTTCCTCTGAAATAAGCCTATCCCACCGCTGCCACCAGTTGTAATGCGGGCCCAACTGCCGATGTTCTGTACGCTGACCATCTAAGCTGGCTCAACCAGGGCGTGCTCACTTGCCGATCTTCAGCATGCTGACAAACTCCGCTGCCTCAACCCGAGCGTGCTCATCCACCAGTCTTCAGTGCAGCTCCCTGCTGTGTCTAACACAGCCGGCTCAACCACAGTGGGCCCAACTGCCGATGTTCTGTACGCTGACCATCTAAGCTGGCTCAATCTGTGCGTGCTCCTCCGCCAATCTTCAGTACGCTGACCACCTAAGCTAGCTCAACCTGGGCGTGCCCACTTGCCGATCTTCAGTATGCTCACAAACCCAGCTGACTCGACCTGAGCGTGCTCACCTGTCAATCTCCAGTACGCTGATTAACTCAGCCGGCTCGACCCGAGCGTGCTCACCGGCTAATCGTCAGTATACTCACAACCTAGGCGGGTGTCCCGGGACTATCTCTGGGTACAGGGGGGCAGGAATCAGCAGTTCATGTCCCGTTTATTGTTGGGAATTCCTTTACATTCGTCTTGGGGGTTTACCAAAATCTTATAGCCTTAGATCTTGGCCTAATATCTTCTCTTGTGCTGTTGTTCAACGATGTAGCCCAACACCCAGTCCTAGAAGCATATCCTAGTCCACAATTACACCATTTTAGTCAGGGTAAGGTTCTCGAGTAGCATACATTAGCCCTCAAAGACAAGCAGTAATTGGGAGGTTTCATTAACTTCAGTAGTTGTTACCTTGTATATATGCTCGTAGGCCTGGGCTTATAGCCTAAGCTTCACGTTACCTACGCTATTGTAGCCAACGTAGGCGGGACCCTAAGTATCACAGTCGGTTAATAACAACTTTTACAGCTTTACCCTTAAAATCTCCTGACTAGGTATCCTTAACTTCTAATAATAATGTAGCAAACTCCTCACCCAACGTTCTTCCCGAAAAGAAACGTCTCAAGGCAGTTATTTCTCACTACGGATCTCCCACCGCTCCTCGCCTTCCTTCTTCAAGGTACAACAACTAAGACTGTCTCTGCCGCGCACAGCATGTCCACATGTGTTTCTCACAGGCCGGATGTCACGTGGCTCGTGGAAGCGCGGGAGAACTACTCTGCTGTTTAAACTGACAGGGCGCCACCTCTCAGGAACCGAAGCCACCCACAGCTACGTTACACGAGTATCTAAGCGGAGCGCCACCATCGGTTGGCGCGGAGCGTACAGAAAATTTGAAAAATCGCGACCCCTCAGATAGCCGGAAATAGCATTTCCCAGGCTAGTAAGTAAAACCTAAGCAGTCGTGACTTTCAGTTTTTGTATGCCAAAAAATATTCCCCCCACTTAAAAGTGAGAAAATAGCAAAAACTTGCTTCGTGAACTAAACCAAAATTTAGTAGATCTGATTTAAGCTAAGATCACTCTTTAAACACTTTTGATAAAATATCTTTCCCAAAATATTTCGCAATGTTAAAGGTCCGGAAAAAGTGGTCTAAAGATAAGGGGATCCTCAAACAAGGTAAAGGAAGGAGAATGTTTCCTTTTAAATTTTGAATAAAATGTCGTTACAAGCTATAATTCTATGAACGAAAAAAAACTGAAAGAATTGAATTTTGGGTTCTCCAAAGACGATGGTGAAAATATCTGACCAGTGGCGTTGCTATATTTTTCGTGGGGGCTTAGGGGGCTGGATACTTTTTTAGGGGGACTGGAGTTTAGTATCTGAGCGCAGCGCCACTATCGGTTGGCGCGGAGCGTACAAAGAAAATTTTGAATTTCAAACACCTCCCAGATGGCTGGAAATGGCATTTGCCAGGTTTAATTATCTGTAATTCTGGTGAGGAAAATTTGTGATTTTTCTCAGATTCAAACACACTTTTGAGATACTGATTAGCTCAGTTCATTACCCCGCTGAACTATGTATCCTAGGATTGCAAATCCGGAATCTTGCTGTATGTTGCAAGCAGTGTAATCCTCAGTAAGGTATTTCCATAAGCATAGGGGAAAGTTTCAGTTTGGGGGCAGAGTATATTTGCACGAAAATTTAATTCTGCCCGCAGAACAGGCAAAGCTTAGCGCCATATCTGGTTGGCGCGGAGCGTCCAGGAAATTCGAAAATTCGTGTACCTCTCAGACAGTCGAAAATGACATTTCCCAGGCTTATAAGGGGATCCAAGCAGTCGACATTTTAAGTTTGAATTGCATATAAATGTTCATTAATTGGCGTACAGAAAATTTTTGAAACATCCGACCCCTGAGACAGATGAAAATGGCATTTCCCGGACTCATAGGGGTATCTTAGCAGTCGCTATTTTGAGTTTCCACTTGTAAAAAATGTTCACTTGAAACTTAAATTCTATTCTGCTTTGAAGCGGTCTAAGTGGAGCACCACCACACGTTGGGGCGAAACGTACAGGAAATTTTTGAAAATTTTTACCCTTCAGACAGTCAAAAATGTCATTTCCGATGCTTATAGGGGGGTTTAACCAGTCGCTATTTCGATGTTCGGTTTCAAGGATGTTCACCTAAAAGTAAAATTCTGCTAGGAAGACTTCCTACGGGGAGCTTCACCACTGGTTGGTGCGGAGCGAACAGAAAATTTTGAAAAATCAGACTCCTGAGACAGTCGAAAATGACATTTCCCAGGCTTACAAGGGGATCTAAGCAGTCGCTATTTGATCAGAAAATTAGCAGATAAAATGTATCACTACCAATCGATGAAATGGTCCCGTAAATTTTCGGGGGAAAACTTCAAAACGGAGTGGAAAACATGGTAATGAATTTTTCTCTTTTGGTATTGGGACTAAATTCAATATATATTGATAAAGTTGCGTGACTGCCCGAACTTCCGACTATATACATGATTTTTTGGTTTCGATGAAAAGAGAAACCTATGCATTCATGATGGAGTGTGTGTGTATGTATGTGTGTATGCGCGTGTGTATGTCTGTGTATGTGTGCGTGTATGTCTGTGTGTGCAGGCGCGGCGGAACGGAAAAAATATTGGGGGGGGGGGGCTGAGTGCCAGCAGAACTATCTAAGCGGAGCGCCACCATCGGTTGGCGCGGAACGTACAAGAAAATTTTTGACTTTACAGACCCCCCAGGTGGCCGAAAACGGCACTTCCCGCGTGTTCCATGTTGCATGTATCCAGCCTTAAAATATGGGTCTCACAGACATGCCAACCTCCAAAATAGCAAACCTTGAGATTTTCGAAACAAAACCTGGAGATTGGTACCTCAAACCTGGAGATTTGTCCTGTACTATACTGTGACGAGTTTTTTCATCACTGGGAAGATAACAGATGATGAGGTGGGGTTCTGGTCAGGGGAAATACTGACTCCACACTCTCTTTACAAGGCCTCTCCCCTTGACCCCCATACTCATTTTGGGAAAATAGATAGCGTTGCGGTCTATCTTCGAAGGGACTGTCACGCCTTTATCCCCGCCCCCCATTATGCAAATAACCACAGTTCCAGAGACTTTAAATACTCACACGTAATGATATTTCTTGAAATTAACCTGTACAAGTAATTCTCTAGCAACTGTTAAATGCAAAAAGGAGTTTTATATTCTTTCATAAATTAAAGACGACATCAAACATTAACTTTAGTTAAACCTACATTGATGACAACACAATGTAAAAGTTTGCCTTTCCCTGAATTATTCTATGCTCATCCAAGGCTGTAGCCGGGGGGGGGGGCGTTTGGGGGGGACAATTGACGGATTAGTGATCGCCGTCCTGGGGAAGGGGTTTTGAGGGGAGGGGGTGTCCCCCTCCCCTTTGGAAAATTTTTGCTTATCTGAGAGGGTTAAGATGCAAAATGGTGGACTTTCTGATATAAATTCACTGTTACAGATGACACAGTGGCATGAAAAGATATGTGCGATACTGGTAGGTTGCTCAACTTGTTTGTATGTTGTTCAAGTTCCATTCTTCCATAGCAACAAAATTTCAGCCCATACTTTGATTTTTTTTGTTGGGGGGGGGGGGACTGAATGAATACTTACTACGCGCCTTAATTTTTTACTGCACTGCAGAAAAAAATCGCTTTCCGCACCGCTAAATGGACCGCCGTGTTTATTAGTCTGTGCAACGTTGTATGCGCGACCGAAAGAGTTGCATGCTGGATGTGCAGGCTAGGGTACGTATGCCAACTTGCTAGTCCTAGGTCGTCTCATACCAATGACTCTAAAAATGGAACCTACTGCCATTGTGCGTGATGCTCCGCAAAAGCAATGGAGTAGGGAAAACAAGCCAGTGAGCCACAACTGGAAAAAGGCCGTGGTCGGCTCGACTTTAACCAATAGGTTGGAAACTGGGCCGTAAAACTCTATCTAAGTAACCGTGTAGCAGCCGGCCTACGGCCTATATCGCTCTACGATGGGATCGCAATCCCGTTTTACGAGTAAGCGGAACAAGCCTGAGCTGTTATCTCATATGTGGTTTAGCGTTTGTATTTCTTTATAAAATGTTATTTTACCGTGAGATTTGAAAATTTGACCGTGAGATGAGGCCCCAAACCAAGAGACTCAGGGTGAAATCGTGAGAGTTGACAAGTATGGTCTCATGTTTGCAATTTCTCAACTAATGAGAAAAAATTCAGCCTATGCAAAATGGTAATACATATCAGATAAATTGAGGTAATACAAGGACGTGATTAATTATGCATCTTCTTTCATTTCTTCTGCTTGCCGTGTTATTCACTTTCTACACGCACCCCGTGTTACATTTGTCCACCCATACATATCAATTACTCAATTATATTTCCTCTAGATCATACCATTTCCCCCCCCCCTCCCCTCCCGTGGTTCCTCCCAAGGCTACCACCATTCTAATCTATATCTATCTCAAATCCCAAACGTACTATAGACTTGTGTACTAACGGTAGTAGCCTACGCTGTTCAACCTCACAAAAAACGATCAGTAAAACTTAACGAAATTACGCAATAACAGACTATACTGCTTTCACTTTTCGAGGACCTCGGAGATGGGGTTGGGGAATGATAAAGAGACTTTAGCGTGTCTAGTATCTTTTTCATCGACAACGTTCCTCTAAAATTATTAGTAGGCCTATATTGTGCATTAGACTGATGAAGAATGTTTACCACCCACTTCAATATTCTCACCGTCTTCGCCGGTCACCACTTCTTGAAGCGCACCTTACAAATATTGGGGGGGGGGGGGGGCCGAAAAATGTCTTTAGCCCCTCCACTTTTTCATTGGGGGGCTAAGCCCCAAGCTCCCCCCCCCCGTTCCCCCGCCACTGTGTGTGTGTGTGTGTATGTGTGTGAATTTGTGAAACTTTGCTTGTTTACACGATATCTTAAGAAGGGAAGATCTGAAAGTTCTAAAACTAGGTACACAGATACGCCATACTACGAGAAACAACCCTATTTATTTTGGTGGAGGTCAAAGGTCATCTGGGGTCACAGGGGGTCAAAACCCAAAATCCTTGTTTACACGATATCTCATGGTGGGAAACTTGGATGAATTTCAAACTTGATATGTTGATGCGTTATGATGTATGGAAGAACGCTATTGATTTTGGTGGAAGTCAAGGGTCATTTGGGGTCACGTGGGGTCAAAACCCGAAATCCCTGTTTACACTATATCTCACGGTAGGAAACTTGGATTAATTTTAAACTTGATATGTTGATGCGTTATGATGTAAGAAAGAACCCGGTGTATTTTCGTGGAGGTCAAAGGTCATTTGGGGTCACGTGGGTCAAACCCCCAAATCCTTGATTACACCAAATCTCAAGGTAGGAAACTTGGATTCATTTCAAACTTGATATGTTGATGCGTTATGATGTAAGGAAGGACTCAGTTAATTTTAGTGGAAGTCAAAGGTCATTTGGGTTCAGAAGGGGACAAATCCTGAAAACCTTTTTAACACAATATCTCAAGGTAGGAAGCTTGGATTGATTTCAAACTTTAAATGTTGATGCATTATCATGTAAGGAAGAACCCTTTTGATTTTGGTGCAGGTCAAAGGTCATTTGGGGTCACCTGTGGTCAAACCCCGAAATCCTTGTTTACACGATATTTCATGGTGGGAAACTTGGATGAATTTCAAACTTGATATGTTGATGCGTTATGATGTATGGAAGAACGCTATTGATTTTGGTGGAAGTCAAGGGTCATTTGGGGTCACGTGGGGTCAAAACCCGAAATCCCTGTTTACACTAGATCTCACGGTAGGAAACTTGGATTAATTTTAAACTTGATATGTTGATGCGTTATGATGTAAGAAAGAACCCGGTGTATTTTCGTGGAGGTCAAAGGTCATTTGGGGTCACGTGGGTCAAACCCCCAAATCCTTGATTACGCCAAATCTCAAGGTAGGAAACTTGGATTCATTTCAAACTTGATATGTTGATGCGTTATGATGTACGGAAGAACCCAATTAATTTTGGTAGAGGTCAAAGGTCATTTGGGGTCACTTTGGGTCAAACCCAGAGATCCTTGTTTACATGATATCTCATGGTAGGAAATTTGGATTCATTTCAAACTTGATATGTTGATGCGTTATGATGTAACGAAGGACTCAATTAATTTTAGTGGAAGTCAAAGGTCATTTGGGTTCAGAAGGGGACAAATCCTGAAAACCTTTTTAACACAATATCTCAAGGTAGGAAGCTTGGATTGGTTTCAAACTTTAAATGTTGATGCATTATCATGTAAGGAAGAACCCTTTTGATTTTGGTGCAGGTCAAAGGTCATTTGGGGTCACCTGTGGTCAAACCCCGAAATCCTTGTTTACACGATATTTCATGGTGGGAAACTTGGATGAATTTCAAACTTGATATGTTGATGCGTTATGATGTATGGAAGAACGCTATTGATTTTGGTGGAAGTCAAGGGTCATTTGGGGTCACGTGGGGTCAAAACCCGAAATCCCTGTTTACACTAGATCTCACGGTAGGAAACTTGGATTAATTTTAAACTTGATATGTTGATGCGTTATGATGTAAGAAAGAACCCGGTGTATTTTCGTGGAGGTCAAAGGTCATTTGGGGTCACGTTGGGTCAAACCCCCAAATCCTTGATTACACCAAATCTCAAGGTAGGAAACTTGGATTCATTTCAAACTTGATATGTTGATGCGTTATGATGTACGGAAGAACCCAATTAATTTTGGTAGAGGTCAAAGGTCATTTGGGGTCACTTTGGGTCAAACCCAGAGATCCTTGTTTACATGATATCTCATGGTAGGAAATTTGGATTCATTTCAAACTTGATATGTTGATGCGTTATGATGTAAGGAAGGACTCAATTAATTTTAGTGGAAGTCAAAGGTCATTTGGGTTCAGAAGGGGACAAATCCTGAAAATCTTTTTAACACAATATCTCAAGGTAGGAAGCTTGGATTGGTTTCAAACTTTAAATGTTGATGCATTATCATGTAAGGAAGAACCCTTTTGATTTTGGTGCAGGTCAAAGGTCATTTGGGGTTACCTGTGGTCAAACCCCGAAATCCCTGTTTGCACTATATCTCACGGTAGGAAACTTGGATTAATTTTAAACTTGATATGTTGATGCGTTATGATGTAAGAAAGAACCCGGTGTATTTTCGTGGGTATTCTCTTACACGTCCGAATGAGGGCTTATATTGAAACAAATTGGGTGACAATCCATCACTCAAGTTACTTTCACCTCAACTGTTCGTTCATTGCATCGTCGGTATAATTTACTTATCAAAGATGTCACCTGAAGTTACTGAAAAGAAGAAGACGGCCACCAAACCCAGTGGACCAAAAACCATCGACCTCATCAAGAAGGCGATCGTCGATCTGAAAGAACCGAAGGGTTCATCTGTTGCAGCTATCAAGAAACAACTGACTGCGATGGGGGTTGATGTGCAGAAGAAGAATACGATAATCAACACAGCCCTGAAGAAGGGTGTTGCCGATGGCGTTCTGAAGCAAATCAAAGGGGCTGGTGCCAATGGGACCTTCAAACTTGACACCAGCAAGGTTTTGGCAGCTGAAAAGGCCAAGATAGCAAAGGCAAAGGCAGCAGAACGTAAGAAGGCTGCAGCGGAAAAAGCCAAGAAGAAGAAAGCTGAAGCTAAGGCTAAGATGGCTGCAAAGAAAGCTGACGCCAAGAAGAAAGCCGCTGCGAAGAAAGCAGCTAAGAAGAAGACCTCGGCGAAACCCCAAAAGGCAGCGAAAGCCAAAACTGCCAAGAAGCCAGCGAAGAAGACTGCTACCAAGAAGCCCGTGAAAAAGCCTGCAGCCAAGAAGCCAGCAAAGAAGGCTCAGAAAAAGACGCCAGCAAAGAAGTAGGCCAACATCCAGTGCTTGCACCTGCCTTCCGTTCGAAGGATATACAAAACCAAACGGCTCTTTTAAGGGCCAACAGTTATTTAGGAAAGAAAGGCTCGTTTCCTTTTCAAACATGCTTGTGTCGGTCTGATTTTTTTTTTCTAGGGTTCCGGTGTTTATAGTAGGCCACAACCTTTGGTATCGTTTAGGTTTTCTACCTTTAAATTGACATGCTTCTAAAATGATTAAATAGCACGGACTTTCATCCTATAAGGCATGGTCCCATTCATTACCTGTTTAGGAGATCCCAACCCGCCACCACTTCCCACATTGTCCCATCATTATTCGGCCGAAATACTCATGTTCGCGATGCCCTTTATCTCTATTTCGTTTAGGCGACTCATACCCTTTTTTTTTTTTTTCATAAAGGAGAATGCCGATCTAACCTTTTCCATTAACTTGCGCGCCTTACTTTTTTCTCTGGTAATGCTGCCCCCTAAAACGGCCTTGTCCAAGTTCAGATAACCAAATCATGTCTTAAGTAGCCTACCCCTCAGATCTGAGCCTTGGACGATGATGGCATTTCAAATGCACCGTACATGACATAAGTCACATCCATGGTCTCACACCCAATAATTTCCACATTGACTTACACACTAAATTAGTTCCCTTTCGAGGCCCCTGCAGCCTTGTCAAAGTTCACAGCTATTTCAAGACACCCATCACTTGATAGCTGACAAGTTTGCCCATCATGGCAGTACAAAATATCTATACCATGATCGTTTAGTTTTTGAGCTAGATGGACTTAAAATTTTTTGTAGGGTACACCCACCCCTAACCTCTTCACAAAAACGGAAAATCTCCACCATTTGGCAGCAATTTTTTAATCAGTCTAAATCACCACCAATCTTACCCAAATTTTCAACATCCATACTCTGGCAAGTTCTCTTTCATATTCATGGACTTTCATTACCCAGCTGGCAGGTTATCCTGACAAAATTTGGTCCAAACCAGAGTTAAAACAACTACTTCTTTGAGGGTGTACACCTGACGCTCTAGAACACCACACTAATGGAGTAGTGAGACGCTATGACTACAAGCTAGGCGGGTGAGAAACTTAGAATAATCCGCGCCGCAAAGGTGACGGATATCACAAATATCTTCCATTTTTAGAGGTTTAAATCGCGTTCATTCCAACTTTTTTATTTTCAACACCCCCTACCCTAGTTAAATACACAAAAACGAACCATCAAAATCAATCATCATACACTCTAAAATCAAAAGAGTGAAATAAGTCACTCTGTGATAGAGTGAAAAGTGTGAATTCACTCCATTAGGGTAATAATTCACTCCAAGAAGATTGAAATTCACTCCAAAAAGAGCGAAATTCCCTTAAAACGCGCGAAGTGTCACTCTTGATGGAGTGCCTACAGTGATCACTCTTAAAAAAAGGTGTGATCATTGCAGGCACTCGTGGAAGAGTGAATTTTCCCTCTTCTAGTAGTGAATTTAACTCTTTTTGGAGTGAATTTCACTCCTCTTGGAGTGAATTATAACTCTAATGGAGTGAATTCTCACTTTTCACTCTATCAAAGAGTGACTAAGTTCACTCTTTTACTTTTAGAGTATAATATGAGTTATTCACCAATAAAAATCACCTAAAATTGACGGTGTACTTTGGTACGGTACTACTTTTCCCAACATTCGGACCGTTTCTAATTATAGTGGAAGTGTGCCCCTTAATCATCTCGTGAGTCTTAAAAGATGAAGCTCGGCCGGGGCTCTTCTTTTCTGAGAAACTATTTTTGTTGGTACATAGAGGCCATTTCCTCCACTTTTGCATTTTTTACCCTTCTGAGTATCCTTTAGACTGGATTTGCTATCGGGGACGAATTTTATATTGTTTCCCGTTCTTTTCTGTACGCATTTAACCCACCCGCCGGGTGGCGGCGGACCGTCATTTCTCACTTAGAATTTACATCTTATTTTGCATTACTTACCGTACCTTTGTAGTAACTTTTCCGTCGAAATAGGCTATCATTGCAAGGACTGGGGTTTACATATATTCCTCCTTTTTTTTTAAAAAAAAAAATTACTGGATGAATTTCAGTAGATGGGCTTTTGAAAAGTGAAGAATAGGAAGGAGGGTTCATTTTGACAAGGGAATTCAGTTCTTCTTCTGCCACTCAGTTTACAGTGGCCTATACATGCAGTTTGTCAGTAATATACCGCAGGACAGCTGGGAGTTTTGAATAATGTAGGTGGGAGTAGCGGTGATACACTAGGCGAATTTGCCCTCATATATAGCCTACAAACACGGAAAGTGACTATTTGGGATCTCTCTAGTTAAGCCTGCGTATACGATTGAACTCAGTTTCGAACAGAAAAGTCGTTCAATCATGGTTGTTGCTATCAGTGGCGACGCCACAATGTCAAAATTGGTGAAGGGGAGGGAGCAATCAAAGGGCAAAGTATAATGCTGGGGGAAAACATTTTCGGCGCAGCGCGAAATCGATCCACAAACGACCGGTCCGAGTGGGGGTTGGGGAGAAACCCTCGTAAACTCTGTCGTTTAAGCATATCTCTGACTGAAAAAAGTTAAGTCTCGAGAGAGGTAAATTATTTACCGTAGTACACTTTGTTAGGTTAACCCAAATCATATCGATCTGACCTCCCTGCAAACACAAAAATATTTAATAAGATGGGTTTTGAAATGTTTTAGAAATATAAAATGTTGAGTCACAAAAATGTCCTGAAAATATATTTTCCCAGACTATTAATATTTTAACTATATTTGAAAAATATTTTTCTTCCTTAAAAAAGGCCTATTAGTAATATATTATTTTAAAAATATATGATTTTCAACTCAACGAAAAATACTTTCAACAGACATATTTGACATTGTTTTGAACATAGTTACAAATATTTGGTGTTTTCTAACAGCTAACATGGGGGGTCTGGCAAGTGGGGGAAATGGCAAAATATGGGGGCACTTACCCCTCCCCCCCCCCCATAGCGCCGCCACTGGTTGCTATACTTGTGCAATCGTTATACATGAAACGTTTAAGATGAACAATACAAGCGGGTCCCTCTCTGTGCGCACGTGCAAGGCAGTGATTCAGTACTCAGTATGAATGTAGCAACGTTTTACAGTGCCGTCATTAGAACTTCATTTATTTGCTTGAAATGACATTATTGCCTTCAACTGTAATGTGACTTTAACGCTGACAAAATCACGTCGACATTTTACCTTGACAAGTGTTTGAAGTATTTTTAGGATGCAAACATAAGCAAAATTTGAAACATTTTTCGTTCTTTACTCGAAGGCTTCAATTTCTGAATTAAATATAACTTGAAAAGTTGCATTTACGACGTTCATAAATCGAGATATAATAAACTTTGGTTCATAATCGCAACAATAGTCAAGCAAAGATCGCGCTAAGATGTTTGAGTTTAGAAATAATTGGAAGGACATTTTGCTCAACTAAAACGACATTGCAAAAATGTACTATACCAATTTTACCACGCTAACTGCCTCGGAGCTTAAGAGCCAATCACAAGCCTGGATTCGAGGTATTCTCTTACACGTCCGAATGAGGGCTTATATTGAAACAAATTGGGTGACAATTTGGGCGACTCATCGTGTTTTTGATTTTGTTTGTTTTCTCTCGGAGTTGTTTCACGTTGTTTACTTATCGAGAGTGTGTTTGTGTTTTCGGTTTTCGTTTATTTACATTCCGTTCGTTTTTTTTTTTTTTTTTTTTTTTTTTTTTTGTTGGTAAGATTCTTTTGTTTATTTTCAGTTCCTCCCTGTTTTTGGTTAATTCGTATTTTGTTATGGCTAACCGGGGTGACCCCCCGGGTCCGGCCAATGATGACGGCTTCATAGCCGTCCAACGACGCAAAAGAAAAAGAATATCATCAGATCAAACCCCAACAAGCCCAGGTGCAGACCAAAAAAACACGTCATCAAGTAATTTACAGCCGATTCTATTAAATAATATTTCGCCCTCTGCTATCAAAAATTCCATTAAACTTGCTGAGTTTATAAAATCCTCAAAACCAAAAGCTAGAATTGAAAGCATTAAAATAATAAACAACAATACCATAATAATCTTTCCTGCTGATGCTCATAGCTCCAATACCCTCCTTCAGCCATGGGACCCCAACCCCTCACTAGGAAGTCCTAAACCTAGCCTACTACAAAGAAAACAAGACCCTCAATTCATAGTAGTAGTATGCGGTGTCCACCCGGACATAACCGAAGGGGAAGTAAAAACCGAACTTGAAGATTATGGGTTTGCGGTTAAATTCGTCAAAAGGCTGATTTCTAACGCAACAAAAAATCCCACTTGGAAATTGAAGGTCGGTCTTACTTCCAAAGAAGACCTTCAAGAAATATTGGAAAACGGGGTTATCCTTGGTTATACCAAGCACCGGGCAGAGCTATATAGGGAGCTGCCACAAATTATTTAATGTTACAAATGTCAGGGCTTCGGCCACAAATTCCAAGATTGCAAAAACGATCAGAAATGTTTGAGATGTGGGGAAATCATTCTCACAAGGAATGTACAAAAAATCGTAGTGAAAAGAAATGTATTAACTGTGGTGGAGGCCACATCGCCCTATACAAGGGCTGCCCAGCCTTTAAAGAGGCCAGGGTCGAACTATCCAAATCCACCAAGGAAAAAAAATCTTACGCTCAGGCGGCTGCGGCCCCCATCACAGTTAATACCAAAATGGAAAAAACTGAAAAAGTTAACGTCATTCTATTTACATCTGAGCTTATAAAGGCAGCTCTTAAGAAATGCAGTCTCGAAATAACCACCAGTGATATATCCAACTATGCTGCTACCCTGGCATTAATACATCTCAACATTAAAATAAGTGGTGAAGAAGTGTTTGAATTGCTCAAAAGCCCCCCCTCTGTATCAGAAGTAGTTGAAAAAGCTCGTAGCCCCGGAAAACCCAATGACTAATATACAAGACATCCTCTTAACGATCCTTTTTCTTAATATTAATGGTGCTCGTAACAAAATTACCTTCCTTTATGACTATATTGACCTCTATAACCCTGACCTGATTATCTTAAACGAAACCAAACTCAGTGAAAATATTCATATAACGATCCCCAATTACATTATTATTAGAAAAGACCAAACAGGTAGGAAGGGAGGGGTATTAATAGCTTATAGATCTAATCTTATAATAACCCAAACTAATATTGACAAATTTGATGACCTGCAAGCTCTAAGCCTATTAGTGATCATTCAAAATTCCCTACCCCCTATTCAAGTAATTACCTATTATAACCCCCCTTCTACCAATGTAAATGAGATTATTTTTGATCATTGCACCAACAATACCATTTTAATTGGTGACTTGAACTCCACCCATAAATTATTTGGCTGTAATAAAACTACTAGGTATGGTAAAAGTTTGTTTAATGTTATTAAAGATAAAGACCTTCATATACTAAACACTTACACTAAAACTAGACGTAATCCCGTCGATAATACAGAAGAATTACTTGATCTCTTAATTGCTCCTAAATTATTAGCCAATAAACATAACTCTACCTATACCTTTGAAGAACCTAATCTTAGTGACCATTACATCCTACTCTCCAAATTTAATATTAAACCTAAAATCCATCACACTTCTATCTATTATAGGAACCCTAAAAATACTGACTGGTTAAACTTTCACAAAACAATTGATGATAATATCACCCACCTTAATGAGAAGCTGGACAATTTGGCAAGCAATGAACCCAACATAAATGAACTGGTCGATGACGCCACCAACCTTATTTCAAACTCCTTTGATAACAACTGCCCTTTTTCTAAACGTTCTTCTTCCACTACCTGGAAAATTAATAACTACATTATGACCTTAATAAAAGCTAAGAGGAAATTACGTAGGAGTTACATGAACGACCATAATTTTGATACTGAAAGGCAAATTAATAGACTAAATTATGAAATTAAGAAAGAAATCAAAATTCAAAAACTCAGAGATTGGAATAAGCACTGTTCTTCAATTAATTGTGAAACTAACCCTCGTAAATTTTGGCAGAAAGTAAAGTTAAGTTTAAACCCTTCTAAAAACAAAAGTGTTACTGAATTAATTGATCAGACTGGCAACCGTATTACTAATGAGCAGGACCAAGCCGACCTTATGGCCAGTACTATGCAATCCCTTCATAAAACCCATTCCTCCCCTTCTTGTGATAATGACTTCAAAAACCAGGTTGATAAATTCATAATTCATAATCCAGGTATTTTTAACCCAAATTTTGACAACAAAGTTAGCGTCGACCCAATCACTTCCCCAGTAACCCTGGAGGAGGTTAACAACTCCCTTAAACTCTGTAAAAACAACTCCTCTCCTGGTATTGATGGTGTTACTTACCTTAAGAATAGCCCCCTCAGTTTTCTGAATTTCCTTTGTAAGTTATTTAGTATTCTTATTTTGGTAGGTTACTTCCCTCTCCCTTGGAAGAGGGCTAAGACTGTCCTTATTCCTAAACCCAAGAAAAACCCCCTTTACCCACAAAACTATCGCCCCATTAGTCTCCTCCCTTGTTTAGGTAAACTTTTTGAGCGAGTAATTTCCAATAGCGTAAGGAATCATTTAGAAAACATTCAATTCTTTAGTGATAATCAATGCGGTTTTAGAACAAACAAGGGTACCTTCAACCATCTTTTTAGATTAATCCACCACATTAAAATTGGCTTTTGCCAAAGCAAAATAAGCTCAGCAATCTTTTTAGATGCTGAAAAGGCCTTCGATAATACTTGGCATAATGGCCTTAAATTCAAACTTTCTACTCTTAATTTGGACCCTTGTATTGTCCGTTTATTTTCCTCCTTTCTTACTAATAGGTTCATGCAAATACACTACAACAACAAAAATTCTGCTCCCTTCCTCTTACATGTTGGCACACCCCAAGGTTCGGTTCTCAGTCCCCTACTTTACATTATCTATGTTAATGATATTCCCCTAAAAGACCATAGTAATTGTAATTTGTCCCAATTTGCTGACGATATAGCTCTTTGGTCCACTAATAAAAACTCTTCTTTAGCGACCGATAAATTACAGGATAACCTCACTGACATTGAAACCTGGTGTAATAAATGGCGAATTAAAATTAATCCCACTAAATCTCAACTTATAAATTTCAGTACTGTTCACAAAAGCAGAACAGATAACATGGTAAATAGGACTAAAGTCACCCTTTTTGGTAATACAATAAAATGTACTAATGAAATCACCTTCTTAGGAATAGACTTTGACAAACATATCACTTTCAAATCACATATTGATAGAATCTGTGGAAAAGGTTGGGGGCGCTTGACCCTTTTAATAAACATAATTCAGAGTAGTAAAATTACCCCCTCTAAAAGAGTCCAAATTTATAACACCCTTATTCCTCCAGTTTTTGAGTATGGAAGCATTTGCTTCCTCTCTTCTTCCAAATCTACAATTGAAAAATTAAACAACATCCACATTAAAGCTTTAAGAATTGCCTACAATATTCCCTCCTATATCTCTAAGACACATGTTTATAATACCACTTTGGAAATCCCCTTTTTTGACCGACTCAAATCATTAAACACAATTTTAATTAAAAACTTAATCCGTAATGATTCAATCACACGAAACACCATTGTCCAGCTTCTCTCAATCCATAGGAAAAATAAAACTATCTGCCCTTTAGATATTTTAAATTTTACTTCCTGGGAGGAGGTGGAGAGCCTGGTCGAGGGAGGGAGGGGGTGGGGGCCCGATAGGTTAGTTTAGGATCCCACCGGCTAGAGCGCTTGTGAATCGATACCTGGCCGTTAGGTCGCCTTGGCTGGGGAAACAGTGCGGCCGGTGGTGGTTTTTTTTTTTTGTTTTTGTTTTTGTTTTTGTTTTTTTTTTTTGTAGTAATTAGGTCTAGTTGGAGTTTCCCAGGGTTTTTTAGTCCAGACATCGCCGACCGCCTCCTTCCCTTCCCCCCCTTTTTTTTTCTGTTACCGCCCTTGTCTCCCTGGGAGGCAATGCCATTGTACTCTCATCCTAGTTCAAATTCCCATGCCCGATGGAGAGGGGTTTCCCCTCTCGAGCGGATTTCAAAAACAACACACAATCCATCACTCAAGTTACTTTCACCTCAACTGTTCGTTCATTGCATCGTCGGTATAATTTACTTATCAAAGATGTCACCTGAAGTTACTGAAAAGAAGAAGACGGCCACCAAACCCAGTGGACCAAAAACCATCGACCTCATCAAGAAGGCGATCGTCGATCTGAAAGAACCGAAGGGTTCATCTGTTGCAGCTATCAAGAAACAACTGACTGCGATGGGGGTTGATGTGCAGAAGAAGAATACGATAATCAACACAG
Source organism: Holothuria scabra (assembly GCA_037179385.1). Taxonomy (NCBI): domain Eukaryota; kingdom Metazoa; phylum Echinodermata; class Holothuroidea; order Aspidochirotida; family Holothuriidae; genus Holothuria; species Holothuria scabra. The sequence goes on from CM074190.1 coordinate 36,786,163, forward strand.
CCCTGAAGAAGGGTGTTGCCGATGGCGTTCTGAAGCAAATCAAAGGGGCTGGTGCCAATGGGACCTTCAAACTTGACACCAGCAAGGTTTTGGCAGCTGAAAAGGCCAAGATAGCAAAGGCAAAGGCAGCAGAACGTAAGAAGGCTGCAGCGGAAAAAGCCAAGAAGAAGAAAGCTGAAGCTAAGGCTAAGATGGCTGCAAAGAAAGCTGACGCCAAGAAGAAAGCCGCTGCGAAGAAAGCAGCTAAGAAGAAGACCTCGGCGAAACCCAAAAAGGCAGCGAAAGCCAAAACTGCCAAGAAGCCAGCGAAGAAGACTGCTACCAAGAAGCCCGTGAAAAAGCCTGCAGCCAAGAAGCCAGCAAAGAAGGCTCAGAAAAAGACGCCAGCAAAGAAGTAGGCCAACATCCAGTGCTTGCACCTGCCTTCCGTTCGAAGGATATACAAAACCAAACGGCTCTTTTAAGGGCCAACAGTTATTTAGGAAAGAAAGGCTCGTTTCCTTTTCAAACATGCTCGTGTCGGTTTTTTTTTTTTTTTTTTTTTTTTTTCTAGGGTTCCGGTGTTTATAGTAGGCCATAACCTTTGGTATCGTTTAGGTTTTCTACCTTTAAATTGACATGCTTCTAAAATGATTAAATAGCACGGACTTTCATCCTATAAGGCATGGTCCCATTCATTACCTGCTTAGGAGATCCCAACCCGCCACCACTTCCCACATTGTCCCATCATTATTCGGCCGAAATACTCATGTTCGCGATGCCCTTTATCTCTATTTCGTTTAGGCGACTCATACCCTTTTTTTTTTTTTTTTTTCATAAAGGAGAATGCCGATCTAACCTTTTCCATTAACTTGCGCGCCTTACTTTTTTCTCTGGTAATGCTGCCCCCTAAACCGGCCTTGTCCAAGTTCAGATAACCAAATCATGTCTTAAGTAGCCTACCCCTCAGATCTGAGCCTTGGACGATGATGGCATTTCAAATGCACCGTACATGACATAAGTCACATCCATGGTCTCACACCCAATAATTTCCACATTGACTTACACACTAAATTAGTTCCCTTTCGAGGCCCCTGCAGCCTTGTCAAAGTTCACAGCTATTTCAAGACACCCATCACTTGATAGCTGACAAGTTTGCCCATCATGGCAGTACAAAATATCTATACCATGATCGTTTAGTTTTTGAGCTAGATGGACTTAAAATTTTTTGTAGGGTACACCCACCCCTAACCTCTTCACAAAAACGGAAAATCTCCACCATTTGGCAGCAATTTTTTAATCAGTCTAAATCACCACCAATCTTACCCAAATTTTCAACATCCATACTCTGGCAAGTTCTCTTTCATATTCATGGACTTTCATTACCCAGCTGGCAGGTTATCCTGACAAAATTTGGTCCAAACCAGAGTTAAAACAACTACTTCTTTGAGGGTGTACACCTGACGCTCTAGAACACCACACTAATGGAGTAGTGAGACGCTATGACTACAAGCTAGGCGGGTGAGAAACTTAGAATAATCCGCGCCGCAAAGGTGACGGATATCACAAATATCTTCCATTTTTAGAGGTTTAAATCGCGTTCATTCCAACTTTTTTATTTTCAACACCCCTACCCTAGTTAAATACACAAAAACGAACCATCAAAATCAATCATCATACACTCTAAAATCAAAAGAGTGAAATAAGTCACTCTGTGATAGAGTGAAAAGTGTGAATTCACTCCATTAGGGTAATAATTCACTCCAAGAAGATTGAAATTCACTCCAAAAAAGCGAAATTCCCTTAAAACGCGCGAAGTGTCACTCTTGATGGAGTGCCTACAGTGATCACTCTTTAAAAAAGGTGTGATCATTGCAGGCACTCGTGGAAGAGTGAATTTTCCCTCTTCTAGTAGTGAATTTAACTCTTTTTGGAGTGAATTTCACTCCTCTTGGAGTGAATTATAACTCTAATGGAGTGAATTCTCACTTTTCACTCTATCAAAGAGTGACTAAGTTCACTCTTTTACTTTTAGAGTATAATATGAGTTATTCACCAATAAAAATCACCTAAAATTGACGGTGTACTTTGGTACGGTACTACTTTTCCCAACATTCGGACCGTTTCTAATTATAGTGGAAGTGTGCCCCTTAATCATCTCGTGAGTCTTAAAAGATGAAGCTCGGCCGGGGCTCTTCTTTTCTGAGAAACTATTTTTTGTTGGTACATAGAGGCCATTTCCTCCACTTTTGCATTTTTTACCCTTCTGAGTATCCTTTAGACTGGATTTGCTATCGGGGACGAATTTTATATTGTTTCCCGTTCTTTTCTGTACGCATTTAACCCACCCGCCGGGTGGCGGCGGACCGTCATTTCTCACTTAGAATTTACATCTTATTTTGCATTACTTACCGTACCTTTGTAGTAACTTTTCCGTCGAAATAGGCTATCATTGCAAGGACTGGGGTTTACATATATTCCTCCTTTTTTTTTTAAAAAAAAAAAAAAATTACTGGATGAATTTCAGTAGATGGGCTTTTGAAAAGTGAAGAATAGGAAGGAGGGTTCATTTTGACAAGGGAATTCAGTTCTTCTTCTGCCACTCAGTTTACAGTGGCCTATACATGCAGTTTGTCAGTAATATACCGCAGGACAGCTGGGAGTTTTGAATAATGTAGGTGGGAGTAGCGGTGATACACTAGGCGAATTTGCCCTCATATATAGCCTACAAACACGGAAAGTGACTATTTGGGATCTCTCTAGTTAAGCCTGCGTATACGATTGAACTCAGTTTCGAACAGAAAAGTCGTTCAATCATGGTTGTTGCTATCAGTGGCGGCGCCACAATGTCAAAATTGGTGAAGGGGGAGGGAGCAATCAAAGGGCAAAGTATAATGCTGGGGGAAAACATTTTCGGCGCAGCGCGAAATCGATCCACAAACGACCGGTCCGAGTGGGGGTTGGGGAGAAACCCTCGTAAACTCTGTCGTTTAAGCATATCTCTGACTGAAAAAAGTTAAGTCTCGAGAGAGGTAAATTATTTACCGTAGTACACTTTGTTAGGTTAACCCAAATCATATCGATCTGACCTCCCTGCAAACACAAAAATATTTAATAAGATGGGTTTTGAAATGTTTTAGAAATATAAAATGTTGAGTCACAAAAATGTCCTGAAAATATATTTTCCCAGACTATTAATATTTTAACTATATTTGAAAAATATTTTTCTTCCTTAAAAAAGGCCTATTAGTAATATATTATTTTAAAAATATATGATTTTCAACTCAACGAAAAATACTTTCAACAGACATATTTGACATTGTTTTGAACATAGTTACAAATATTTGGTGTTTTCTAACAGCTAACATGGGGGGTCTGGCAAGTGGGGGAAATGGCAAAATATGGGGGCACTTACCCCCTCCCCCCCCCCCATAGCGCCGCCACTGGTTGCTATACTTGTGCAATCGTTATACATGAAACGTTTAAGATGAACAATACAAGCGGGTCCCTCTCTGTGCGCACGTGCAAGGCAGTGATTCAGTACTCAGTATGAATGTAGCAACGTTTTACAGTGCCGTCATTAGAACTTCATTTATTTGCTTGAAATGACATTATTGCCTTCAACTGTAATGTGACTTTAACGCTGACAAAATCACGTCGACATTTTACCTTGACAAGTGTTTGAAGTATTTTTAGGATGCAAACATAAGCAAAATTTGAAACATTTTTCGTTCTTTACTCGAAGGCTTCAATTTCTGAATTAAATATAACTTGAAAAGTTGCATTTACGACGTTCATAAATCGAGATATAATAAACTTTGGTTCATAATCGCAACAATAGTCAAGCAAAGATCGCGCTAAGATGTTTGAGTTTAGAAATAATTGGAAGGACATTTTGCTCAACTAAAACGACATTGCAAAAATGTACTATACCAATTTTACCACGCTAACTGCCTCGGAGCTTAAGAGCCAATCACAAGCCTGGATTCGAGGTATTCTCTTACACGTCCGAATGAGGGCTTATATTGAAACAAATTGGGTGACAATCCATCACTCAAGTTACTTTCACCTCAACTGTTCGTTCATTGCATCGTCGGTATAATTTACTTATCAAAGATGTCACCTGAAGTTACTGAAAAGAAGAAGACGGCCACCAAACCCAGTGGACCAAAAACCATCGACCTCATCAAGAAGGCGATCGTCGATCTGAAAGAACCGAAGGGTTCATCTGTTGCAGCTATCAAGAAACAACTGACTGCGATGGGGGTTGATGTGCAGAAGAAGAATACGATAATCAACACAGCCCTGAAGAAGGGTGTTGCCGATGGCGTTCTGAAGCAAATCAAAGGGGCTGGTGCCAATGGGACCTTCAAACTTGACACCAGCAAGGTTTTGGCAGCTGAAAAGGCCAAGATAGCAAAGGCAAAGGCAGCAGAACGTAAGAAGGCTGCAGCGGAAAAAGCCAAGAAGAAGAAAGCTGAAGCTAAGGCTAAGATGGCTGCAAAGAAAGCTGACGCCAAGAAAAAAGCCGCTGCGAAGAAAGCAGCTAAGAAGAAGACCTCGGCGAAACCCAAAAAGGCAGCGAAAGCCAAAACTGCCAAGAAGCCAGCGAAGAAGACTGCTACCAAGAAGCCCGTGAAAAAGCCTGCAGCCAAGAAGCCAGCAAAGAAGGCTCAGAAAAAGACGCCAGCAAAGAAGTAGGCCAACATCCAGTGCTTGCACCTGCCTTCCGTTCGAAGGATATACAAAACCAAACGGCTCTTTTAAGGGCCAACAGTTATTTAGGAAAGAAAGGCTCGTTTCCTTTTCAAACATGCTTGTGTCGGTCTGATTTTTTTTTTTCTAGGGTTCAAGTAGGCCACAACCTTTGGTATCGTTTAGGTTTTCTACCTTTAAATTGACATGCTTCTAAAATGATTAAATAGCACGGACTTTCATCCTATAAGGCATGGTCCCATTCATTACCTGCTTAGGAGATCCCAACCCGCCACCACTTCCCACATTGTCCCATCATTATTCGGCCGAAATACTCATGTTCGCGATGCCCTTTATCTCTATTTCGTTTAGGCGACTCATACCCTTTTTTTTTTTTTTCATAAAGGAGAATGCCGATCTAACCTTTTCCATTAACTTGCGCGCCTTACTTTTTTCTCTGGTAATGCTGCCCCCTAAAACGGCCTTGTCCAAGTTCAGATAACCAAATCATGTCTTAAGTAGCCTACCCCTCAGATCTGAGCCTTGGACGATGATGGCATTTCAAATGCACCGTACATGACATAAGTCACATCCATGGTCTCACACCCAATAATTTCCACATTGACTTACACACTAAATTAGTTCCCTTTCGAGGCCCCTGCAGCCTTGTCAAAGTTCACAGCTATTTCAAGACACCCATCACTTGATAGCTGACAAGTTTGCCCATCATGGCAGTACAAAATATCTATACCATGATCGTTTAGTTTTTGAGCTAGATGGACTTAAAATTTTTTGTAGGGTACACCCACCCCTAACCTCTTCACAAAAACGGAAAATCTCCACCATTTGGCAGCAATTTTTTAATCAGTCTAAATCACCACCAATCTTACCCAAATTTTCAACATCCATACTCTGGCAAGTTCTCTTTCATATTCATGGACTTTCATTACCCAGCTGGCAGGTTATCCTGACAAAATTTGGTCCAAACCAGAGTTAAAACAACTACTTCTTTGAGGGTGTACACCTGACGCTCTAGAACACCACACTAATGGAGTAGTGAGACGCTATGACTACAAGCTAGGCGGGTGAGAAACTTAGAATAATCCGCGCCGCAAAGGTGACGGATATCACAAATATCTTCCATTTTTAGAGGTTTAAATCGCGTTCATTCCAACTTTTTTATTTTCAACACCCCCACCCTAGTTAAATACACAAAAACGAACCATCAAAATCAATCATCATACACTCTAAAATCAAAAGAGTGAAATAAGTCACTCTGTGATAGAGTGAAAAGTGTGAATTCACTCCATTAGGGTAATAATTCACTCCAAGAAGATTGAAATTCACTCCAAAAAAGCGAAATTCCCTTAAAACGCGCGAAGTGTCACTCTTGATGGAGTGCCTACAGTGATCACTCTTTAAAAAGGTGTGATCATTGCAGGCACTCGTGGAAGAGTGAATTTTCCCTCTTCTAGTAGTGAATTTAACTCTTTTTGGAGTGAATTTCACTCCTCTTGGAGTGAATTATAACTCTAATGGAGTGAATTCTCACTTTTCACTCTATCAAAGAGTGACTAAGTTCACTCTTTTACTTTTAGAGTATAATATGAGTTATTCACCAATAAAAATCACCTAAAATTGACGGTGTACTTTGGTACGGTACTACTTTTCCCAACATTCGGACCGTTTCTAATTATAGTGGAAGTGTGCCCCTTAATCATCTCGTGAGTCTTAAAAGATGAAGCTCGGCCGGGGCTCTTCTTTTCTGAGAAACTATTTTTTGTTGGTACATAGAGGCCATTTCCTCCACTTTTGCATTTTTTACCCTTCTGAGTATCCTTTAGACTGGATTTGCTATCGGGGACGAATTTTATATTGTTTCCCGTTCTTTTCTGTACGCATTTAACCCACCCGCCGGGTGGCGGCGGACCGTCATTTCTCACTTAGAATTTACATCTTATTTTGCATTACTTACCGTACCTTTGTAGTAACTTTTCCGTCGAAATAGGCTATCATTGCAAGGACTGGGGTTTACATATATTCCTCCTTTTTTTTTTAAAAAAAAAATTACTGGATGAATTTCAGTAGATGGGCTTTTGAAAAGTGAAGAATAGGAAGGAGGGTTCATTTTGACAAGGGAATTCAGTTCTTCTTCTGCCACTCAGTTTACAGTGGCCTATACATGCAGTTTGTCAGTAATATACCGCAGGACAGCTGGGAGTTTTGAATAATGTAGGTGGGAGTAGCGGTGATACACTAGGCGAATTTGCCCTCATATATAGCCTACAAACACGGAAAGTGACTATTTGGGATCTCTCTAGTTAAGCCTGCGTATACGATTGAACTCAGTTTCGAACAGAAAAGTCGTTCAATCATGGTTGTTGCTATCAGTGGCGGCGCCACAATGTCAAAATTGGTGAAGGGGGAGGGAGCAATCAAAGGGCAAAGTATAATGCTGGGGGAAAACATTTTCGGCGCAGCGCGAAATCGATCCACAAACGACCGGTCCGAGTGGGGTTGGGGAGAAACCCTCGTAAACTCTGTCGTTTAAGCATATCTCTGACTGAAAAAAGTTAAGTCTCGAGAGAGGTAAATTATTTACCGTAGTACACTTTGTTAGGTTAACCCAAATCATATCGATCTGACCTCCCTGCAAACACAAAAATATTTAATAAGATGGGTTTTGAAATGTTTTAGAAATATAAAATGTTGAGTCACAAAAATGTCCTGAAAATATATTTTCCCAGACTATTAATATTTTAACTATATTTGAAAAATATTTTTCTTCCTTAAAAAAGGCCTATTAGTAATATATTATTTTAAAAATATATGATTTTCAACTCAACGAAAAATACTTTCAACAGACATATTTGACATTGTTTTGAACATAGTTACAAATATTTGGTGTTTTCTAACAGCTAACATGGGGGGTCTGGCAAGTGGGGAAATGGCAAAATATGGGGGCACTTACCCCCCCCCCATAGCGCCGCCACTGGTTGCTATACTTGTGCAATCGTTATACATGAAACGTTTAAGATGAACAATACAAGCGGGTCCCTCTCTGTGCGCACGTGCAAGGCAGTGATTCAGTACTCAGTATGAATGTAGCAACGTTTTACAGTGCCGTCATTAGAACTTCATTTATTTGCTTGAAATGACATTATTGCCTTCAACTGTAATGTGACTTTAACGCTGACAAAATCACGTCGACATTTTACCTTGACAAGTGTTTGAAGTATTTTTAGGATGCAAACATAAGCAAAATTTGAAACATTTTTCGTTCTTTACTCGAAGGCTTCAATTTCTGAATTAAATATAACTTGAAAAGTTGCATTTACGACGTTCATAAATCGAGATATAATAAACTTTGGTTCATAATCGCAACAATAGTCAAGCAAAGATCGCGCTAAGATGTTTGAGTTTAGAAATAATTGGAAGGACATTTTGCTCAACTAAAACGACATTGCAAAAATGTACTATACCAATTTTACCACGCTAACTGCCTCGGAGCTTAAGAGCCAATCACAAGCCTGGATTCGAGGTATTCTCTTACACGTCCGAATGAGGGCTTATATTGAAACAAATTGGGTGACAATCCATCACTCAAGTTACTTTCACCTCAACTGTTCGTTCATTGCATCGTCGGTATAATTTACTTATCAAAGATGTCACCTGAAGTTACTGAAAAGAAGAAGACGGCCACCAAACCCAGTGGACCAAAAACCATCGACCTCATCAAGAAGGCGATCGTCGATCTGAAAGAACCGAAGGGTTCATCTGTTGCAGCTATCAAGAAACAACTGACTGCGATGGGGGTTGATGTGCAGAAGAAGAATACGATAATCAACACAGCCCTGAAGAAGGGTGTTGCCGATGGCGTTCTGAAGCAAATCAAAGGGGCTGGTGCCAATGGGACCTTCAAACTTGACACCAGCAAGGTTTTGGCAGCTGAAAAGGCCAAGATAGCAAAGGCAAAGGCAGCAGAACGTAAGAAGGCTGCAGCGGAAAAAGCCAAGAAGAAGAAAGCTGAAGCTAAGGCTAAGATGGCTGCAAAGAAAGCTGACGCCAAGAAAAAGCCGCTGCGAAGAAAGCAGCTAAGAAGAAGACCTCGGCGAAACCCAAAAAGGCAGCGAAAGCCAAAACTGCCAAGAAGCCAGCGAAGAAGACTGCTACCAAGAAGCCCGTGAAAAAGCCTGCAGCCAAGAAGCCAGCAAAGAAGGCTCAGAAAAAGACGCCAGCAAAGAAGTAGGCCAACATCCAGTGCTTGCACCTGCCTTCCGTTCGAAGGATATACAAAACCAAACGGCTCTTTTAAGGGCCAACAGTTATTTAGGAAAGAAAGGCTCGTTTCCTTTTCAAACATGCTTGTGTCGGTCTGATTTTTTTTTTTCTAGGGTTCAAGTAGGCCACAACCTTTGGTATCGTTTAGGTTTTCTACCTTTAAATTGACATGCTTCTAAAATGATTAAATAGCACGGACTTTCATCCTATAAGGCATGGTCCCATTCATTACCTGCTTAGGAGATCCCAACCCGCCACCACTTCCCACATTGTCCCATCATTATTCGGCCGAAATACTCATGTTCGCGATGCCCTTTATCTCTATTTCGTTTAGGCGACTCATACCCTTTTTTTTTTTTTTCATAAAGGAGAATGCCGATCTAACCTTTTCCATTAACTTGCGCGCCTTACTTTTTCTCTGGTAATGCTGCCCCCTAAAACGGCCTTGTCCAAGTTCAGATAACCAAATCATGTCTTAAGTAGCCTACCCCTCAGATCTGAGCCTTGGACGATGATGGCATTTCAAATGCACCGTACATGACATAAGTCACATCCATGGTCTCACACCCAATAATTTCCACATTGACTTACACACTAAATTAGTTCCCTTTCGAGGCCCCTGCAGCCTTGTCAAAGTTCACAGCTATTTCAAGACACCCATCACTTGATAGCTGACAAGTTTGCCCATCATGGCAGTACAAAATATCTATACCATGATCGTTTAGTTTTTGAGCTAGATGGACTTAAAATTTTTTGTAGGGTACACCCACCCCTAACCTCTTCACAAAAACGGAAAATCTCCACCATTTGGCAGCAATTTTTTAATCAGTCTAAATCACCACCAATCTTACCCAAATTTTCAACATCCATACTCTGGCAAGTTCTCTTTCATATTCATGGACTTTCATTACCCAGCTGGCAGGTTATCCTGACAAAATTTGGTCCAAACCAGAGTTAAAACAACTACTTCTTTGAGGGTGTACACCTGACGCTCTAGAACACCACACTAATGGAGTAGTGAGACGCTATGACTACAAGCTAGGCGGGTGAGAAACTTAGAATAATCCGCGCCGCAAAGGTGACGGATATCACAAATATCTTCCATTTTTAGAGGTTTAAATCGCGTTCATTCCAACTTTTTTATTTTCAACACCCCCTACCCTAGTTAAATACACAAAAACGAACCATCAAAATCAATCATCATACACTCTAAAATCAAAAGAGTGAAATAAGTCACTCTGTGATAGAGTGAAAAGTGTGAATTCACTCCATTAGGGTAATAATTCACTCCAAGAAGATTGAAATTCACTCCAAAAAAGCGAAATTCCCTTAAAACGCGCGAAGTGTCACTCTTGATGGAGTGCCTACAGTGATCACTCTTTAAAAAAGGTGTGATCATTGCAGGCACTCGTGGAAGAGTGAATTTTCCCTCTTCTAGTAGTGAATTTAACTCTTTTTGGAGTGAATTTCACTCCTCTTGGAGTGAATTATAACTCTAATGGAGTGAATTCTCACTTTTCACTCTATCAAAGAGTGACTAAGTTCACTCTTTTACTTTTAGAGTATAATATGAGTTATTCACCAATAAAAATCACCTAAAATTGACGGTGTACTTTGGTACGGTACTACTTTTCCCAACATTCGGACCGTTTCTAATTATAGTGGAAGTGTGCCCCTTAATCATCTCGTGAGTCTTAAAAGATGAAGCTCGGCCGGGGCTCTTCTTTTCTGAGAAACTATTTTTTGTTGGTACATAGAGGCCATTTCCTCCACTTTTGCATTTTTTACCCTTCTGAGTATCCTTTAGACTGGATTTGCTATCGGGGACGAATTTTATATTGTTTCCCGTTCTTTTCTGTACGCATTTAACCCACCCGCCGGGTGGCGGCGGACCGTCATTTCTCACTTAGAATTTACATCTTATTTTGCATTACTTACCGTACCTTTGTAGTAACTTTTCCGTCGAAATAGGCTATCATTGCAAGGACTGGGGTTTACATATATTCCTCCTTTTTTTTTTTTAAAAAAAAATTACTGGATGAATTTCAGTAGATGGGCTTTTGAAAAGTGAAGAATAGGAAGGAGGGTTCATTTTGACAAGGGAATTCAGTTCTTCTTCTGCCACTCAGTTTACAGTGGCCTATACATGCAGTTTGTCAGTAATATACCGCAGGACAGCTGGGAGTTTTGAATAATGTAGGTGGGAGTAGCGGTGATACACTAGGCGAATTTGCCCTCATATATAGCCTACAAACACGGAAAGTGACTATTTGGGATCTCTCTAGTTAAGCCTGCGTATACGATTGAACTCAGTTTCGAACAGAAAAGTCGTTCAATCATGGTTGTTGCTATCAGTGGCGGCGCCACAATGTCAAAATTGGTGAAGGGGGAGGGAGCAATCAAAGGGCAAAGTATAATGCTGGGGGAAAACATTTTCGGCGCAGCGCGAAATCGATCCACAAACGACCGGTCCGAGTGGGGTTGGGGAGAAACCCTCGTAAACTCTGTCGTTTAAGCATATCTCTGACTGAAAAAAGTTAAGTCTCGAGAGAGGTAAATTATTTACCGTAGTACACTTTGTTAGGTTAACCCAAATCATATCGATCTGACCTCCCTGCAAACACAAAAATATTTAATAAGATGGGTTTTGAAATGTTTTAGAAATATAAAATGTTGAGTCACAAAAATGTCCTGAAAATATATTTTCCCAGACTATTAATATTTTAACTATATTTGAAAAATATTTTTCTTCCTTAAAAAAGGCCTATTAGTAATATATTATTTTAAAAATATATGATTTTCAACTCAACGAAAAATACTTTCAACAGACATATTTGACATTGTTTTGAACATAGTTACAAATATTTGGTGTTTTCTAACAGCTAACATGGGGGGTCTGGCAAGTGGGGGAAATGGCAAAATATGGGGGCACTTACCCCCCCCCCCCCATAGCGCCGCCACTGGTTGCTATACTTGTGCAATCGTTATACATGAAACGTTTAAGATGAACAATACAAGCGGGTCCCTCTCTGTGCGCACGTGCAAGGCAGTGATTCAGTACTCAGTATGAATGTAGCAACGTTTTACAGTGCCGTCATTAGAACTTCATTTATTTGCTTGAAATGACATTATTGCCTTCAACTGTAATGTGACTTTAACGCTGACAAAATCACGTCGACATTTTACCTTGACAAGTGTTTGAAGTATTTTTAGGATGCAAACATAAGCAAAATTTGAAACATTTTTCGTTCTTTACTCGAAGGCTTCAATTTCTGAATTAAATATAACTTGAAAAGTTGCATTTACGACGTTCATAAATCGAGATATAATAAACTTTGGTTCATAATCGCAACAATAGTCAAGCAAAGATCGCGCTAAGATGTTTGAGTTTAGAAATAATTGGAAGGACATTTTGCTCAACTAAAACGACATTGCAAAAATGTACTATACCAATTTTACCACGCTAACTGCCTCGGAGCTTAAGAGCCAATCACAAGCCTGGATTCGAGGTATTCTCTTACACGTCCGAATGAGGGCTTATATTGAAACAAATTGGGTGACAATCCATCACTCAAGTTACTTTCACCTCAACTGTTCGTTCATTGCATCGTCGGTATAATTTACTTATCAAAGATGTCACCTGAAGTTACTGAAAAGAAGAAGACGGCCACCAAACCCAGTGGACCAAAAACCATCGACCTCATCAAGAAGGCGATCGTCGATCTGAAAGAACCGAAGGGTTCATCTGTTGCAGCTATCAAGAAACAACTGACTGCGATGGGGGTTGATGTGCAGAAGAAGAATACGATAATCAACACAGCCCTGAAGAAGGGTGTTGCCGATGGCGTTCTGAAGCAAATCAAAGGGGCTGGTGCCAATGGGACCTTCAAACTTGACACCAGCAAGGTTTTGGCAGCTGAAAAGGCCAAGATAGCAAAGGCAAAGGCAGCAGAACGTAAGAAGGCTGCAGCGGAAAAAGCCAAGAAGAAGAAAGCTGAAGCTAAGGCTAAGATGGCTGCAAAGAAAGCTGACGCCAAGAAAAAAGCCGCTGCGAAGAAAGCAGCTAAGAAGAAGACCTCGGCGAAACCCAAAAAGGCAGCGAAAGCCAAAACTGCCAAGAAGCCAGCGAAGAAGACTGCTACCAAGAAGCCCGTGAAAAAGCCTGCAGCCAAGAAGCCAGCAAAGAAGGCTCAGAAAAAGACGCCAGCAAAGAAGTAGGCCAACATCCAGTGCTTGCACCTGCCTTCCGTTCGAAGGATATACAAAACCAAACGGCTCTTTTAAGGGCCAACAGTTATTTAGGAAAGAAAGGCTCGTTTCCTTTTCAAACATGCTTGTGTCGGTCTGATTTTTTTTTTCTAGGGTTCAAGTAGGCCACAACCTTTGGTATCGTTTAGGTTTTCTACCTTTAAATTGACATGCTTCTAAAATGATTAAATAGCACGGACTTTCATCCTATAAGGCATGGTCCCATTCATTACCTGCTTAGGAGATCCCAACCCGCCACCACTTCCCACATTGTCCCATCATTATTCGGCCGAAATACTCATGTTCGCGATGCCCTTTATCTCTATTTCGTTTAGGCGACTCATACCCTTTTTTTTTTTTCATAAAGGAGAATGCCGATCTAACCTTTTCCATTAACTTGCGCGCCTTACTTTTTTCTCTGGTAATGCTGCCCCCTAAAACGGCCTTGTCCAAGTTCAGATAACCAAATCATGTCTTAAGTAGCCTACCCCTCAGATCTGAGCCTTGGACGATGATGGCATTTCAAATGCACCGTACATGACATAAGTCACATCCATGGTCTCACACCCAATAATTTCCACATTGACTTACACACTAAATTAGTTCCCTTTCGAGGCCCCTGCAGCCTTGTCAAAGTTCACAGCTATTTCAAGACACCCATCACTTGATAGCTGACAAGTTTGCCCATCATGGCAGTACAAAATATCTATACCATGATCGTTTAGTTTTTGAGCTAGATGGACTTAAAATTTTTTGTAGGGTACACCCACCCCTAACCTCTTCACAAAAACGGAAAATCTCCACCATTTGGCAGCAATTTTTTAATCAGTCTAAATCACCACCAATCTTACCCAAATTTTCAACATCCATACTCTGGCAAGTTCTCTTTCATATTCATGGACTTTCATTACCCAGCTGGCAGGTTATCCTGACAAAATTTGGTCCAAACCAGAGTTAAAACAACTACTTCTTTGAGGGTGTACACCTGACGCTCTAGAACACCACACTAATGGAGTAGTGAGACGCTATGACTACAAGCTAGGCGGGTGAGAAACTTAGAATAATCCGCGCCGCAAAGGTGACGGATATCACAAATATCTTCCATTTTTAGAGGTTTAAATCGCGTTCATTCCAACTTTTTTATTTTCAACACCCCCTACCCTAGTTAAATACACAAAAACGAACCATCAAAATCAATCATCATACACTCTAAAATCAAAAGAGTGAAATAAGTCACTCTGTGATAGAGTGAAAAGTGTGAATTCACTCCATTAGGGTAATAATTCACTCCAAGAAGATTGAAATTCACTCCAAAAAAGCGAAATTCCCTTAAAACGCGCGAAGTGTCACTCTTGATGGAGTGCCTACAGTGATCACTCTTTAAAAAAGGTGTGATCATTGCAGGCACTCGTGGAAGAGTGAATTTTCCCTCTTCTAGTAGTGAATTTAACTCTTTTTGGAGTGAATTTCACTCCTCTTGGAGTGAATTATAACTCTAATGGAGTGAATTCTCACTTTTCACTCTATCAAAGAGTGACTAAGTTCACTCTTTTACTTTTAGAGTATAATATGAGTTATTCACCAATAAAAATCACCTAAAATTGACGGTGTACTTTGGTACGGTACTACTTTTCCCAACATTCGGACCGTTTCTAATTATAGTGGAAGTGTGCCCCTTAATCATCTCGTGAGTCTTAAAAGATGAAGCTCGGCCGGGGCTCTTCTTTTCTGAGAAACTATTTTTTGTTGGTACATAGAGGCCATTTCCTCCACTTTTGCATTTTTTACCCTTCTGAGTATCCTTTAGACTGGATTTGCTATCGGGGACGAATTTTATATTGTTTCCCGTTCTTTTCTGTACGCATTTAACCCACCCGCCGGGTGGCGGCGGACCGTCATTTCTCACTTAGAATTTACATCTTATTTTGCATTACTTACCGTACCTTTGTAGTAACTTTTCCGTCGAAATAGGCTATCATTGCAAGGACTGGGGTTTACATATATTCCTCCTTTTTTTTTTTAAAAAAAAAAATTACTGGATGAATTTCAGTAGATGGGCTTTTGAAAAGTGAAGAATAGGAAGGAGGGTTCATTTTGACAAGGGAATTCAGTTCTTCTTCTGCCACTCAGTTTACAGTGGCCTATACATGCAGTTTGTCAGTAATATACCGCAGGACAGCTGGGAGTTTTGAATAATGTAGGTGGGAGTAGCGGTGATACACTAGGCGAATTTGCCCTCATATATAGCCTACAAACACGGAAAGTGACTATTTGGGATCTCTCTAGTTAAGCCTGCGTATACGATTGAACTCAGTTTCGAACAGAAAAGTCGTTCAATCATGGTTGTTGCTATCAGTGGCGACGCCACAATGTCAAAATTGGTGAAGGGGGAGGGAGCAATCAAAGGGCAAAGTATAATGCTGGGGGAAAACATTTTCGGCGCAGCGCGAAATCGATCCACAAACGACCGGTCCGAGTGGGGGTTGGGGAGAAACCCTCGTAAACTCTGTCGTTTAAGCATATCTCTGACTGAAAAAAGTTAAGTCTCGAGAGAGGTAAATTATTTACCGTAGTACACTCTGTTAGGTTAACCCAAATCATATCGATCTGACCTCCCTGCAAACACAAAAATATTTAATAAGATGGGTTTTGAAATGTTTTAGAAATATAAAATGTTGAGTCACAAAAATGTCCTGAAAATATATTTTCCCAGACTATTAATATTTTAACTATATTTGAAAAATATTTTTCTTCCTTAAAAAAGGCCTATTAGTAATATATTATTTTAAAAATATATGATTTTCAACTCAACGAAAAATACTTTCAACAGACATATTTGACATTGTTTTGAACATAGTTACAAATATTTGGTGTTTTCTAACAGCTAACATGGGGGGTCTGGCAAGTGGGGGAAATGGCAAAATATGGGGGCACTTACCCCCTCCCCCCCCCCATAGCGCCGCCACTGGTTGCTATACTTGTGCAATCGTTATACATGAAACGTTTAAGATGAACAATACAAGCGGGTCCCTCTCTGTGCGCACGTGCAAGGCAGTGATTCAGTACTCAGTATGAATGTAGCAACGTTTTACAGTGCCGTCATTAGAACTTCATTTATTTGCTTGAAATGACATTATTGCCTTCAACTGTAATGTGACTTTAACGCTGACAAAATCACGTCGACATTTTACCTTGACAAGTGTTTGAAGTATTTTTAGGATGCAAACATAAGCAAAATTTGAAACATTTTTCGTTCTTTACTCGAAGGCTTCAATTTCTGAATTAAATATAACTTGAAAAGTTGCATTTACGACGTTCATAAATCGAGATATAATAAACTTTGGTTCATAATCGCAACAATAGTCAAGCAAAGATCGCGCTAAGATGTTTGAGTTTAGAAATAATTGGAAGGACATTTTGCTCAACTAAAACGACATTGCAAAAATGTACTATACCAATTTTACCACGCTAACTGCCTCGGAGCTTAAGAGCCAATCACAAGCCTGGATTCGAGGTATTCTCTTACACGTCCGAATGAGGGCTTATATTGAAACAAATTGGGTGACAATCCATCACTCAAGTTACTTTCACCTCAACTGTTCGTTCATTGCATCGTCGGTATAATTTACTTATCAAAGATGTCACCTGAAGTTACTGAAAAGAAGAAGACGGCCACCAAACCCAGTGGACCAAAAACCATCGACCTCATCAAGAAGGCGATCGTCGATCTGAAAGAACCGAAGGGTTCATCTGTTGCAGCTATCAAGAAACAACTGACTGCGATGGGGGTTGATGTGCAGAAGAAGAATACGATAATCAACACAGCCCTGAAGAAGGGTGTTGCCGATGGCGTTCTGAAGCAAATCAAAGGGGCTGGTGCCAATGGGACCTTCAAACTTGACACCAGCAAGGTTTTGGCAGCTGAAAAGGCCAAGATAGCAAAGGCAAAGGCAGCAGAACGTAAGAAGGCTGCAGCGGAAAAAGCCAAGAAGAAGAAAGCTGAAGCTAAGGCTAAGATGGCTGCAAAGAAAGCTGACGCCAAGAAAAAGCCGCTGCGAAGAAAGCAGCTAAGAAGAAGACCTCGGCGAAACCCAAAAAGGCAGCGAAAGCCAAAACTGCCAAGAAGCCAGCGAAGAAGACTGCTACCAAGAAGCCCGTGAAAAAGCCTGCAGCCAAGAAGCCAGCAAAGAAGGCTCAGAAAAAGACGCCAGCAAAGAAGTAGGCCAACATCCAGTGCTTGCACCTGCCTTCCGTTCGAAGGATATACAAAACCAAACGGCTCTTTTAAGGGCCAACAGTTATTTAGGAAAGAAAGGCTCGTTTCCTTTTCAAACATGCTTGTGTCGGTCTGATTTTTTTTTTCTAGGGTTCAAGTAGGCCACAACCTTTGGTATCGTTTAGGTTTTCTACCTTTAAATTGACATGCTTCTAAAATGATTAAATAGCACGGACTTTCATCCTATAAGGCATGGTCCCATTCATTACCTGCTTAGGAGATCCCAACCCGCCACCACTTCCCACATTGTCCCATCATTATTCGGCCGAAATACTCATGTTCGCGATGCCCTTTATCTCTATTTCGTTTAGGCGACTCATACCCTTTTTTTTTTTTCATAAAGGAGAATGCCGATCTAACCTTTTCCATTAACTTGCGCGCCTTACTTTTTTCTCTGGTAATGCTGCCCGCTAAAACGGCCTTGTCCAAGTTCAGATAACCAAATCATGTCTTAAGTAGCCTACCCCTCAGATCTGAGCCTTGGACGATGATGGCATTTCAAATGCACCGTACATGACATAAGTCACATCCATGGTCTCACACCCAATAATTTCCACATTGACTTACACACTAAATTAGTTCCCTTTCGAGGCCCCTGCAGCCTTGTCAAAGTTCACAGCTATTTCAAGACACCCATCACTTGATAGCTGACAAGTTTGCCCATCATGGCAGTACAAAATATCTATACCATGATCGTTTAGTTTTTGAGCTAGATGGACTTAAAATTTTTTGTAGGGTACACCCACCCCTAACCTCTTCACAAAAACGGAAAATCTCCACCATTTGGCAGCAATTTTTTAATCAGTCTAAATCACCACCAATCTTACCCAAATTTTCAACATCCATACTCTGGCAAGTTCTCTTTCATATTCATGGACTTTCATTACCCAGCTGGCAGGTTATCCTGACAAAATTTGGTCCAAACCAGAGTTAAAACAACTACTTCTTTGAGGGTGTACACCTGACGCTCTAGAACACCACACTAATGGAGTAGTGAGACGCTATGACTACAAGCTAGGCGGGTGAGAAACTTAGAATAATCCGCGCCGCAAAGGTGACGGATATCACAAATATCTTCCATTTTTAGAGGTTTAAATCGCGTTCATTCCAACTTTTTTATTTTCAACACCCCCACCCTAGTTAAATACACAAAAACGAACCATCAAAATCAATCATCATACACTCTAAAATCAAAAGAGTGAAATAAGTCACTCTGTGATAGAGTGAAAAGTGTGAATTCACTCCATTAGGGTAATAATTCACTCCAAGAAGATTGAAATTCACTCCAAAAAAGCGAAATTCCCTTAAAACGCGCGAAGTGTCACTCTTGATGGAGTGCCTACAGTGATCACTCTTTAAAAAAGGTGTGATCATTGCAGGCACTCGTGGAAGAGTGAATTTTCCCTCTTCTAGTAGTGAATTTAACTCTTTTTGGAGTGAATTTCACTCCTCTTGGAGTGAATTATAACTCTAATGGAGTGAATTCTCACTTTTCACTCTATCAAAGAGTGACTAAGTTCACTCTTTTACTTTTAGAGTATAATATGAGTTATTCACCAATAAAAATCACCTAAAATTGACGGTGTACTTTGGTACGGTACTACTTTTCCCAACATTCGGACCGTTTCTAATTATAGTGGAAGTGTGCCCCTTAATCATCTCGTGAGTCTTAAAAGATGAAGCTCGGCCGGGGCTCTTCTTTTCTGAGAAACTATTTTTTGTTGGTACATAGAGGCCATTTCCTCCACTTTTGCATTTTTTACCCTTCTGAGTATCCTTTAGACTGGATTTGCTATCGGGGACGAATTTTATATTGTTTCCCGTTCTTTTCTGTACGCATTTAACCCACCCGCCGGGTGGCGGCGGACCGTCATTTCTCACTTAGAATTTACATCTTATTTTGCATTACTTACCGTACCTTTGTAGTAACTTTTCCGTCGAAATAGGCTATCATTGCAAGGACTGGGGTTTACATATATTCCTCCTTTTTTTTTAAAAAAAAAAAAATTACTGGATGAATTTCAGTAGATGGGCTTTTGAAAAGTGAAGAATAGGAAGGAGGGTTCATTTTGACAAGGGAATTCAGTTCTTCTTCTGCCACTCAGTTTACAGTGGCCTATACATGCAGTTTGTCAGTAATATACCGCAGGACAGCTGGGAGTTTTGAATAATGTAGGTGGGAGTAGCGGTGATACACTAGGCGAATTTGCCCTCATATATAGCCTACAAACACGGAAAGTGACTATTTGGGATCTCTCTAGTTAAGCCTGCGTATACGATTGAACTCAGTTTCGAACAGAAAAGTCGTTCAATCATGGTTGTTGCTATCAGTGGCGGCGCCACAATGTCAAAATTGGTGAAGGGGGAGGGAGCAATCAAAGGGCAAAGTATAATGCTGGGGGAAAACATTTTCGGCGCAGCGCGAAATCGATCCACAAACGACCGGTCCGAGTGGGGTTGGGGAGAAACCCTCGTAAACTCTGTCGTTTAAGCATATCTCTGACTGAAAAAAGTTAAGTCTCGAGAGAGGTAAATTATTTACCGTAGTACACTTTGTTAGGTTAACCCAAATCATATCGATCTGACCTCCTGCAAACACAAAAATATTTAATAAGATGGGTTTTGAAATGTTTTAGAAATATAAAATGTTGAGTCACAAAAATGTCCTGAAAATATATTTTCCCAGACTATTAATATTTTAACTATATTTGAAAAATATTTTTCTTCCTTAAAAAAGGCCTATTAGTAATATATTATTTTAAAAATATATGATTTTCAACTCAACGAAAAATACTTTCAACAGACATATTTGACATTGTTTTGAACATAGTTACAAATATTTGGTGTTTTCTAACAGCTAACATGGGGGGTCTGGCAAGTGGGGGAAATGGCAAAATATGGGGGCACTTACCCCCTCCCCCCCCCATAGCGCCGCCACTGGTTGCTATACTTGTGCAATCGTTATACATGAAACGTTTAAGATGAACAATACAAGCGGGTCCCTCTCTGTGCGCACGTGCAAGGCAGTGATTCAGTACTCAGTATGAATGTAGCAACGTTTTACAGTGCCGTCATTAGAACTTCATTTATTTGCTTGAAATGACATTATTGCCTTCAACTGTAATGTGACTTTAACGCTGACAAAATCACGTCGACATTTTACCTTGACAAGTGTTTGAAGTATTTTTAGGATGCAAACATAAGCAAAATTTGAAACATTTTTCGTTCTTTACTCGAAGGCTTCAATTTCTGAATTAAATATAACTTGAAAAGTTGCATTTACGACGTTCATAAATCGAGATATAATAAACTTTGGTTCATAATCGCAACAATAGTCAAGCAAAGATCGCGCTAAGATGTTTGAGTTTAGAAATAATTGGAAGGACATTTTGCTCAACTAAAACGACATTGCAAAAATGTACTATACCAATTTTACCACGCTAACTGCCTCGGAGCTTAAGAGCCAATCACAAGCCTGGATTCGAGGTATTCTCTTACACGTCCGAATGAGGGCTTATATTGAAACAAATTGGGTGACAATCCATCACTCAAGTTACTTTCACCTCAACTGTTCGTTCATTGCATCGTCGGTATAATTTACTTATCAAAGATGTCACCTGAAGTTACTGAAAAGAAGAAGACGGCCACCAAACCCAGTGGACCAAAAACCATCGACCTCATCAAGAAGGCGATCGTCGATCTGAAAGAACCGAAGGGTTCATCTGTTGCAGCTATCAAGAAACAACTGACTGCGATGGGGGTTGATGTGCAGAAGAAGAATACGATAATCAACACAGCCCTGAAGAAGGGTGTTGCCGATGGCGTTCTGAAGCAAATCAAAGGGGCTGGTGCCAATGGGACCTTCAAACTTGACACCAGCAAGGTTTTGGCAGCTGAAAAGGCCAAGATAGCAAAGGCAAAGGCAGCAGAACGTAAGAAGGCTGCAGCGGAAAAAGCCAAGAAGAAGAAAGCTGAAGCTAAGGCTAAGATGGCTGCAAAGAAAGCTGACGCCAAGAAAAAGCCGCTGCGAAGAAAGCAGCTAAGAAGAAGACCTCGGCGAAACCCAAAAAGGCAGCGAAAGCCAAAACTGCCAAGAAGCCAGCGAAGAAGACTGCTACCAAGAAGCCCGTGAAAAAGCCTGCAGCCAAGAAGCCAGCAAAGAAGGCTCAGAAAAAGACGCCAGCAAAGAAGTAGGCCAACATCCAGTGCTTGCACCTGCCTTCCGTTCGAAGGATATACAAAACCAAACGGCTCTTTTAAGGGCCAACAGTTATTTAGGAAAGAAAGGCTCGTTTCCTTTTCAAACATGCTTGTGTCGGTCTGATTTTTTTTTTTCTAGGGTTCAAGTAGGCCACAACCTTTGGTATCGTTTAGGTTTTCTACCTTTAAATTGACATGCTTCTAAAATGATTAAATAGCACGGACTTTCATCCTATAAGGCATGGTCCCATTCATTACCTGCTTAGGAGATCCCAACCCGCCACCACTTCCCACATTGTCCCATCATTATTCGGCCGAAATACTCATGTTCGCGATGCCCTTTATCTCTATTTCGTTTAGGCGACTCATACCCTTTTTTTTTTTTTTTCATAAAGGAGAATGCCGATCTAACCTTTTCCATTAACTTGCGCGCCTTACTTTTTTCTCTGGTAATGCTGCCCCCTAAACCGGCCTTGTCCAAGTTCAGATAACCAAATCATGTCTTAAGTAGCCTACCCCTCAGATCTGAGCCTTGGACGATGATGGCATTTCAAATGCACCGTACATGACATAAGTCACATCCATGGTCTCACACCCAATAATTTCCACATTGACTTACACACTAAATTAGTTCCCTTTCGAGGCCCCTGCAGCCTTGTCAAAGTTCACAGCTATTTCAAGACACCCATCACTTGATAGCTGACAAGTTTGCCCATCATGGCAGTACAAAATATCTATACCATGATCGTTTAGTTTTTGAGCTAGATGGACTTAAAATTTTTTGTAGGGTACACCCACCCCTAACCTCTTCACAAAAACGGAAAATCTCCACCATTTGGCAGCAATTTTTTAATCAGTCTAAATCACCACCAATCTTACCCAAATTTTCAACATCCATACTCTGGCAAGTTCTCTTTCATATTCATGGACTTTCATTACCCAGCTGGCAGGTTATCCTGACAAAATTTGGTCCAAACCAGAGTTAAAACAACTACTTCTTTGAGGGTGTACACCTGACGCTCTAGAACACCACACTAATGGAGTAGTGAGACGCTATGACTACAAGCTAGGCGGGTGAGAAACTTAGAATAATCCGCGCCGCAAAGGTGACGGATATCACAAATATCTTCCATTTTTAGAGGTTTAAATCGCGTTCATTCCAACTTTTTTATTTTCAACACCCCCTACCCTAGTTAAATACACAAAAACGAACCATCAAAATCAATCATCATATTATGAGAATAAAAAGGAACTAAAATTGACGGTGTATTTTGGTACGGTACTACTTTTCCATTTCAATTGAAGTCTCCTCTACACAGTCTGCCTAGTGAGACACTTAGTTACAAAGACACAAAGTCTAACCTAAAGTGAAGGAACTGGACCCCTGCTGGACAAGCCAGGTTTCCCCGACGGAGGCTAATTCCGTCAGTCACCTACGACAAGATTTTAGTACTGTTCTTGACCTCCCAAAGACTCATCCCGCAGAAAAAAATAGCCATTTCACTGGTAACATTCTCATAAGGGAATTTTATTGAACCCATTTCAGACCCCTTAGGGTCTATAAGGTTTTGCACCTGGAATTGATGTTAAGAGACCCATCGATAGCCCTTTAAAATCCAAATGATGCATATATGAGAAACTATAAGGCTCTCAAACAACTGATAGTGTGTGTGAGAATATATTGGTCAACTTCAATCCTTTAATGCATTCCGTTGTGCATGTGGGCTTTACCCATATGGGCCCCATATCAATCTCGGTAAATGCCCCCGGCCGTATGGGCTTACCCATAAGGGTTAGTTAGATAAGATTTAATGACACACCAACACGAATGTGTTATAATTATATTATAGTGTCATAGGTCAAATGCGGTACAAATTCTCCCATTTAGTCGCCTCTTACGACAGGCGGGGTGAATACCGTGAGCATATTTTACAACCCCCAGCCCACCGCATGTCTTACCCATAAGGGACCAGTTTGATGGCACATTTTAACATTTTACTTTAGGGACTGTCGACCAAGCTTTATTAGGACTGAGGTGATTTTGTAAGGGACAAATTTGTTACAGGCAGCTTCAAGTTGGCCAAGCTGGCGACTTTAGGGGGGGTAAATTTGTAGGGGGCCACTTGGGTGACCACATCGCCCCCACTGTGCCATATACAGGCACGGATCCTGACATTCCAAAAAGGGGGATGACTTTAGAGAAAGCAGCCTGAGGAAGTTGCACTATAGTGCTAATTTTCCATGTTTTACTGTTGGTGTGGCGAAAGGGGGGGGGGTGGCTGAGGCCCTGAAATTCCCCCTTTATCCGCACCTGGTATACAGTTTTGATCACAATGAAACATCAGCATTCAGCTAGTACTATTAAATAACTATTAAATAACTGCAGTCATCTCTCCACTTGGACAGTGAAATATTCAACAGTATTTCTGTGAAAGAGTTGATAAGGTCATGTGGTTCAACTTCAACATGGCATGAAGCTTACTTCAGTTGGTTACAACAAGCCTATATTCCCACACCCCTTTATTCCCACAAATCCATTATGTTCCAATATAGGCTTTGCTCCAGCATCCCTATCTTCCGACAACTCGATCATTGATAAACTATCAAGAGATTGTCGGAACATAGGTTTGTCCACCTCTAAGGGCAATCACCCCATTCACTTTTCATCATTCGTAAAAGAATTTGAAGTCACAGGGCCGTGGTATGAACTGAGGGGTGGAGTGGAGTTGTGGAGACTTTGTTAGGGGGTGGACTTTGTGTGGGCAACTATGTGGGCTCTAATTTTTAGGGTGAGACTGGACACCCTAAAAATTAGTCCAATCAAGAGTGTCACCTAGTCAGAACTTATTCAGCATATCCTGTACTATATGTTGTGGATGTTATCACCAACAGCATTCTACCTAATAGCATGTGGATGTACGTATTAAAAAACAGTTTTTGAGAAAATCAACATGACAGGTACTGTAAGATTTGAATATGTGATTTATTGACAAAAAATTTTAAATCAAAAGAATCTTGGATAGAGCTAACAAATTTACTTGATTGAACTTGATTCGATTGAAGGCAAGAATGAAAGTAATAAACATCACATGATAAATAAATATGTAAGAAAGACTGGTCTAAATAAATATAGTATGAAATTATTTTACAAACACTACTTCAAAGATACTCTGAAAACTGGTCGAAATAGTGACTGAATTTTAAATTTGTTGAAAGAACTGAATCAAATATGATTTTCATTTTAATGCAAAATTTAAGTTATTAATCATCTGAAATCATCAATACTGCAACACTTTTTTTTTTAAATCAAGGCAGAGATTGAGGTAACCCTCTGAAATGAGTTACTGAACTGGAAACCAGAGAGACTGCATTGTCTTATAGAATAACAACTGTACTACCAGTTTAAACCATCTGACTTGATTCAATGGACTGGAACCCATAGAGTGTATATTAGAATAACACCTGTACTACCAGTGTATACCTTCTGACTTGATTCCAAGGACTAGAACCCATAGAGTGTATATTAGAATAACACCTGTATTACCAGTTTATACCTTCTGGCTCAACTGATTCAATGGACTGAAGCCCATAGAGTGTATGTTAGAATAACAATTGTACTACCAGCACCTTCTGGCTTGATTCAATGGACTGGAACCCATAGACAGTATATCAGAATAACAACTGTACTACCAGTGTTTACCTTCTTACGTGATTCGATGGACTGCATGGAACCCATAGAGAGTATATTAGAATAACAACTAAACTACCAGTGTACACCTTCTAACTTGATTCAATGCAATCTAACCCATAGAGCTTGTACAAGAATAACAACTGTATTAACAGAGTAGGAACACTCCAGTTGGCAGCTTTTCATAATTTTACAAGTGTACAAGTTGGTCTTTTCCCTCCAATCTGGCAAAACCCTCTTCCAGACATTTCTTACTCCTAAAAACTGATCAAAGTGATTTAAAAAAAGCATCAATACACAGGAAGTGCCTTGAAAACACAATATTTGAAACAATATCTCCCTTAACTTGCAAACATGTTTCATTTTGACAGTGTGCAGTACATATAGGCACAACCTTACACGACTGCTCTAAGAAATTTTTCATTTTCCTTGAAAACTTTTAAGTTCCTGTGATAAAAAACTATGGCTCTCAAATTAGATAAAATTTGGCAAAAAATTATTATTTTTTTCACTTTTTAAGGAGGTGGCCTTATTAGGTTTTGTCACTGTAGTGCCTCATTTTGACATTTGGTTACAATAACCAACCTCCTCATTTTGCATTTCTTAATTGGGTACTGTAAGCAATGGCTGAATGGAAGACTTTCCTAAAATGTGTCTTCAACCTTTTAGCTCTGCACATACCACCTAATTAGATAGAAATTTGGTTTCCTTCAAATCTATGCTGCATTTGCAAAGGTCACCAATGCTTCATTTATTGTATGTTAAAGGACAAAATAAGTTGTCAAATCCTTAGATCAAGACAATGGATAAATCTCTTAAATCAGGGAGGTGTTATTAGATGGAGACCAGCAGATCGGGAAATTTGTCCCTTGCCTTTAATATTGCCAGCTGCTTTTGATGTAAATTAATTTG
The DNA here is from genome assembly GCA_037179385.1 of Holothuria scabra. NCBI lineage: Eukaryota > Metazoa > Echinodermata > Holothuroidea > Aspidochirotida > Holothuriidae > Holothuria > Holothuria scabra. The sequence continues at coordinate 36,812,442 of CM074190.1, forward strand.
ACAATTTGGATGCAGATTACAACCTACTTGTTCTGATCTCTGTATTTCACTCTATTTGGTTTGCATTTTAGAACATGCGAGCGAATGCAAAATTGGAGGAATTTCGATAGCCATGTTTAGTCTTATTCCTCTTCGGCTCATTTTTCACAAATTATCAGAATTGGTCTGTAGCCAGGATCATTGTGATCATTAGCAATAGCCAGCCGTTTGAAATGTTGGTCGAGTGTTTGGCATTTCTGTGTCGGCAACTACTTACACATAACAGCATGGTTCCAAATAAACCCTTTTGTTGGAGTTGTCCTAGGTATGAATAAGGTTGCCTAGGTGTTGAACAAAGAAATTCCATTTCCTTTAGTTCAATAATCCCCAATTAAAAGAGCTAGTCTCCACTTTGAGGTCAATCTAATTGGATTAGCATAAATTAAAGATTTTGATGGATCTCCATCTAATAACAACTCCCTGTATATATTTCCTCCTATTTGTCTTCCAAGTATCTTTCATGATATTTCATGACATAACTGTTGCATATTCATAATAGATCAAGCAGTGATGCATAAATTTTACAATTGAATGGGAAAAGTATGGTCACATGATTCTCCATATCAGAGCCATACATGAAATAGTATACATCTTCCCCTTTATAAGGATTGCAATACATTACAAAGTTCCAAAATCACTTCACTTAATCAACTGAGTAGCTGGCATAATGGCAGTAAAGGTTTAAGTATTCAGTAAGACTCAGTCAGGAGCTGAACTCCAGACCTGGCTGCAAATGGGATACCAAACAACTCGACCATGCAGTCAGTTAAAGCCTCCTGGAAATAAAATATAGTTTGAACAAACTTTTATGTTAATTTTTGCAGCTTTTAGTAGTTAAAACTAAGGTAATGAGTTGTCTTTGATAACATCACATATCTAGGCAAGTATAAAAAGTTTCAAATCTCGGCTGAGAGACCTAGCAACTAATATGTTTTTCAGCACTCCTTAAAAATACACAAACTGACTGCTCCTACATAAAAAACTCTATAATTACATGGACCAATGAAGAAAGACAGAGTTAAGTACCAAAGTTTCATAAACATTCCATTATGATCATTTGTAACTTAAACGGTTTAAAAATATCACCTGATCCAATGTTGACATAAGCACATCCATTTTACCTTGGACTATCCAGACAGGACAGTTGAAATAATATGGAGTCCTTACAAATACTTAAAGCAGGGTCAGATGCACAGGAGGGAAGGGGGGGGGGGTTAAATTTCTTCTATTAATCACATGTTTTCAATTAACATGGTGAAGAATATTCAAGTTACAAAGTTACAAATATCAATACTTTGTCAAAAAAGGGGAGGGGAATATAGGCCCCTTACTCAGGTATGAGATACGTCCTCTTTTTAGAAGAAATTTCCTCCCTTTTTTTTTCTTCATTTTTCTTCATTCCTCTTTTTTGCATCAAACATCCCAAAAGTTCCTTTCATAAATGTATCATAAATCTCAGCTATTAAACTTAGAGAAACAGCCCTCAGAGTTCTATCCAATCAGATGTCCATATTAAAATGATATTAAAATGCCCTTAGGGGCCCTTAAGCTCTCCCCTGGTCCCCCAGTCCCAGTGCCTGCCTCTCACTTTCCTTTTTTTCAGAAGTCCTGGGCTCATTTCCTCTTTTTTCTTTTTTTGGATCATCCCTGCTTGCTATTACATATCCCATGGATCTGATCCTGAGAAGGTGGATTCACGAACATTTACATTCTACCGTAACCTTTTCAAGAGAAAATAAACAATCCTTCTAAGATACATTATGGTCAAATTTTAGGAGTAAAAAAACATTTTGTACTTAAAGCAACAATGGTGAAAAGAGGAAAGGTTTTCTTCTTGCAATAGGTCAGCACTAACAGTTAATTGCTTACAGATTGACTAGACCAACCATGCACCTCAATACTTAATAAAAGTTAATATGTTCAAACATTTCAGAGATTTACAGTATGCTAGTACTGTACATTTTATGCTCAAAATTGAAATGGTTACCCTTCAAACACAAAGTTAGATTGATACTGTTATACTTAGTGATAAATCACTGCATGTAAAGCATACTAAAACTATCAAGCAGAAGCAATTATCATGCTGGATGGAGATTAACATGCTGCTGGAATTGAATAGGACGTTTTAGCCAATGTTACCAACAAAAAGGCGTTTTCTCGGGTGAAGCTTGTCTCTGTAATTGTGGCAGTTAACCCCATTTAAACCAACCTTGTTGCTCTATTGAGCAAATAGTATTTGGCCTTTGGCAGCATAAATAATATAGAACTTGCTAGCACATCTACATGAGTACAATGGTCAAATTCATACAGATTTACAACCCCGACATCATCTTTACCAAACATCTTTTTTATCTATGAAGAAGTAGCATCACCCAAACATAATACAATGCAGGTAACATACATTAATACTGATAACACCATACATTGCAACATATTTTAAGGAGCTCCTTAAGTGCCATACTGCATGTCATGATGGTGAGATAATTAATCCTGAGATGTCACCAAACTTTAATTTGGAAGACCACATGGTAACATTAATTATCCCTCCAACAAATAACACTAGGTCAAATAAATTATATCAGTATCATGACATGCAGTAATGCACTGTAGATCCATATAGTATTCATTTAAGGAACAACAGATCTGTGGCTATTAGCCCTAATTCACAATGATTTACACACAGGCCAGCAGTTTACACACAGGCCACTAATTTACTAACATGTAGGCCACTTATTTACTCACAAGCCACTAATTTATTCAAAGGCCATTAAATTAAGCTGATAGTTATCTTCGTAAAGTTTCTATAATTCTTCCACCACTTTGTGCAATTCTTTGGATACCTATTAAAATGTATTCTTGTCTTAAATGCATCAGTTCCAAAGATTGTACTGATAAATATCCAACCTTACTTTATCAAGAGATTCTAACCCTACTCAAAGTACTACCATTGTCATTCAAACTTAAGTGTTACACCGTTAGTCTCTGAGTCATTCACCTCCTCAATAGCTGATGACCTGGAAAGACAAAAATCAAAATTATCAACATTTTTAAATGTTTGCTTTTTCTCGATAATTTACAGTGTGCAGAACTTCTCCCTCTCACCATATCTTTCAAAATAAAAGCATTTGCAGAATTTCGTAGCAGAAGTTTGTACAGCGAATGCCATGCATGTGTTATTACATAGTTTACAACCTTCAGTTTAAACTACAATACATGTCCATACACAGTACCTCAAAGACTGATTCACAGTAGCCTGGGCTGATATTCGTACAGTGTGCTGCATGTATGATAACAGCTCCACTTAAACGTTAAAGCCCTACCTTCCGACACCTCTGAATTCCAACACCCCTATATTCCAAAAAGTCCATTAAGTTACAACACAGGCTTTATTCCAACACCCCTGTGTTCCGACAACTCAATCATAGATAATTACAGAGATTGTCAGAACATAGGGGTCTCTGAATATTTGGCAGTCACCCCACATTATCAATCTTTCCACCAATGTATATTTGTACAGAGAATCAAATAAATTGTATCAGTTGACAGGTATCTGAAAGGCCATAGTTATTTTGAAAACTTTGCAATCAGTCAAAAGGAATGAAGTTATTTTATAGAATATAAAGAAACTGTAAGGATACTGAAACATACTTTTTAAGGGCCAATCCTCTCACCCCAAACAACATTCTTGTAGGAGTTTACCAAAACTCTAAATTGGCTCAGCTCTTTGATTGACAGCTAATTTAAACAATGCAGAGTAACAAAGCTTATATTATGATGATCTGTACTGAGGGTGTTTTGATTATACACATTGGGCTTTTTCATACTCACCTTGAAGCAATAAACTGAGATTGTTTCTGGATGAGGACAAATTTCAGACAATTGCGGGAGGGGCTTTAGAAAGGAGGTTAGAAGAATTGGTACTATTTGTGGTGAGAGAGTTGGGCCTTCAAGGTACATTAGCAATATTCAAATGTCGTGAGAAAAAGACATGCATACAGGAAACCAAAGAACTGATATAAAATTTACATTATCTTTTCAGCTAAGGTTTACAAATTTGAGATAGCTGGGTAACTTTGAAAGAAAAAGAAATATGAACAGACACAGACAAATAGATACCTTGTGTATTAGCTCTTTGTACAAGTTTCAAGTCTAGGGAGGGAATAATTCTATGTTTAGAGATTGTTTGTGAGAATGTTGATCTCCCTGTCATGATAATTATCCACCATAGACCTCTCACTACACGTTTTACATATAGCTGTGAGTGGCTTTATTTACTTTGATGGCAGGTCAAAATAAATCATTCTGAGTATTTGTCATCAGACATGGAGTTTATTGCAGTAATAGAAGTGTCACAAACCAGTTTCCATACAGTAACTTTGAACAATTATGCTGGGGTGGTATTACAGTCTAAACAGAGAATGGGGGGGGGGGGGAAGAAATAGATACAAGTACCCCAGTACACAGGAAGGCAATTGAAATAGGAAGATTAAAATATATAATTTGCTAAATAAGCCATTAATCTAATCAGCAATTTGGACACTAATAACTATTGCAACACTGGAGAAACTAGCCATAAGAAGACTTTTGGCAAAAAAAGAGGGAAGAAGATGACTACAGAGTTAGAAATAGTTACCTCCAGGATACCAGGAGATGAAACAAAGCAGACACAAGAGAGGGGGTGTGTCACCTTGGGGTAAGACTGGGGTTTTTTCGGGTGATTCTGTGTCGTTGCCAGAGAGTACACCTCCATAGAATGGGTGCCAAACAAAGACTGAGTGTGGTTATACTCAGAATCAGCAGGTACACCTGAAAAAGAATATTGAATGGAACTGGGTTTAGTGGGTCTGTTAAACTCATCTTTAAATTAATTCTTCAAAACAGCCAGGTCGAAAGTTAAACAAAAGTCCAAGGTGGGAAGGTTGGAGATTGAAATATACCATCAGAGGGAAAAAGCATTCATCTCATACTCATTTCAAAACAACAGCTGAATCCTGCATTGTCTCCTATCTCCTATGTCTAGGTTTCTTAAAAGAATAGTCCAAAGCCAAATTTATTTTTAATATGCTAAAGAGGAACATATTCTAAGCATTCTGGCGGAAGTTTTAATTCATTTCCCACGTTCCGTTCTCAAGATATTGGGGCTTAAATGTGGCAAATTTTCTACATTAAATGAACTTGGAGCAAGCAGGTGTGTTGTCATGGCTTAACCTTGTCTAACAATGTTTTGTATTAATTTATCATTTACCACCACTCATTTCATGTGACAAAACTCCCATAAATAAATATCATTGGTACATCCTGAGCAATGGGATTTTAAGAACATGTAACTTAGAGGCAAGATAACATCTCTTATCAATTCAAGGTCAAACTTACAGGAAGAAAAATGAAAGAAAAACAAAACATTTGCTAACATAGTGAATCCATGACATCACACCTGCTTGCTTCAAGTTTACTTTTCATAGAAAATGTGTCAACTTCAATAGCTAATATCTTGAGAACCAAACATGGGAAATGAATGAAACTTTTACCAGAATGCTTAGGATATGCTCCTCTTTAACATATAAAACATGAATTTGGTTTTGGACTATTCTGTTAAGTATTTTTTTTATAATGTTTCATGACATAAATATCACATACTCAGGGTAGATGAAGCAGTGTTCCTGAAAAAATTTAACAATTGAGTGACATGATGAAACGTTCCCTCTTACTTTTTGTTACATCCTCCTTCTCTGCCTGATTACATCTTATCACTTCAGGAAGAAAATCAGGGAGGAAAGGAAGCTCACTACATGCACACCTGACATAGTCACATTTTACATCTGGTTAATTGATTGACAGTAACAGATATATTAAAATAAACAAAAATTTACGTAATATTTGAGGTTAGCTAACAGGTCAGTCAAGCATGTGTAATCGCTTTTCACACAGTGCGAACTTAATGAAAGTATACTAGCTCATTTGAGAGGACAGATCATGTAACAAACTCGGATACCAGTTACACCCCATATCGTCTTTGATCTAATGAGGTTTCAATGTTACATTTTCAAGAAGCAACATCACAGCATGGAGAAAAAAATATTGCCATTTTATTCTCAAGAGCCATTCATTAAATGGGATGGTCCACTAAACTATCGAAACTGGGGTGACATGCATTTTCTCTTTAAATCAAATATCTGAGATGGCTTTGCTGGATATAAAAGGTATATGGAGTTGGAATAGTACGATGGGTTAAGAGGTCATCAAAGTAAATTACAGTTTTTCATATCATAGAAGACTTCATCAGTGCCAAAACATGTCATGAGTAAATTTGAAAGACTGAACAAGAGCATCAATGATGCTATAGCTCAACTATGATTTCCCCGGGACACAGTTACTGCTTTGAAGTATTACAATATACAGTATTACAGTGTTACAGTAATCCCAACAGGCTTTGGAAAGTCAAAAAAGTACCTGCATCACCACAGATGTCAATTGTTACAGCAGCGTAAATTAGAGTTGACCAGCTTGAGACAACTTTTTTCAGTAATCGTGGGCTCAATATTGATTCTGCTGACCAAGTGTTCATGCCATTCAGAGCCCATATTGTCTGGCCCATCAATAAACTCATTAAGTTTGATGAGGTTTTCCAGCTCAATTTCCGGTCAATAAAGGAGTTAGTTAGTTAGATAAGATTTAACGACATACCAACACAAGTGTAATATATAGTGTCATACCGTTCAAATATTGTTCAAGTCTTCTCGTTTAGTCACCTCTTACGACAGGCAGGGAATGCTGTGGGAATATTCGACAACCCCCAGCCCACAGGGGGAACCCGTCAATAAAGGATTCCTATGGCACTATCATACCAAGCCAAATACTGACGCAAAAGTAACACCATTCGTATGTCCTTCAACTGATTCTTGTGACCTCACATGATATTTCACACCAACACAATGTACAACTAATACATCATCCCCTGAATCCTCTGGCCAACACTGATAATAGATTCTAACACAACCCCTGCTAAGTAGTAAATGCTTTTTCTTGATTTGAGGGTTTTATTCCTGTAACAACCTTTGACCTTCACTGTTTGACCTCTCTATGATCCCAAATGAAGTTTCACCCTCTTCCAAAAGAAAAACTTCGATGAGCACCACCTTAACACAGACCACATTTGATAAAATCAGCACATTACTCCTAGGAGTAAGGGTCTTTGCATAACTTCAATGTTTGATCACTGCATGACCTGAATGACCTTTGACCTTTGTCAAAAGTACAACTTTGATGCTCCATCATCTACTCAAAATTCTGACCAAGTTTAGTAAGATTTGCTTAAAAGCCTCGTGACTTGAAGATTTTTTACGGCATTTCACAATTTGCTCTCTACATGACCCCAAATAACCTTCAGCCAACTCAAAAGCACACTTTTAATGTTCCACCAACCACTGAACACTTGGACAGCAGTTCATAAACCCCCTAGATATTGGAAGCATCTACATAATTTCACTGTTTGACCTCCACATGACCCCCAAATGACCACTGACCTATTTCAGAACGTGCAACTCTAATGATGAGATCCAGCCTGATGCTCTTCGTTTAGCATCGTCACAGTTGATTAAGTAAAGTTTAAATAATGCTCTCAGGTTCCACTGACCATGCACTCTGCCCTTTGACTGACTACACTGAGATAACAGCACAAATCTTCCTTATATAGTCACACTGTCTTTATGGGGAAGAGTCTTCTGGCACCCTGTCTGCAATTTTATAGGCCACTGGGCCAGGGAGTCTTTATCTTAATACCGAATTAATGAAGAGGAAATACCCTGAAAAAGGCTTCAAAATCCGAGTTTTTGGAGTGTCGAAGGAGTTAGCCTAATGAATGACCCACCATCTACTTAACATGTTAATGAAATCTGATTCAAATTTAACCCCATATATATCGTTGTAAAATTTTGAATGATTACACTATTTGACCTCCCTTTTTTGACCCATATATGTCATTTGCCCTACTTCAAAAGTACAAGCTTGATGACCTATAATCAGCTTAACACACCTGTCAAATTTGAAAAGATTTGGACATATTACCACAAGGTGTTGAAGACTTTGGTGTTTCTTACACTTTGACCTCTCACAACATGACAGGCCTTAGCCCAGTACTTCCTCTTACCCTATCTGCCTATGGCAAGTCAGGAAAGAAGAAACAGTCTGCCTAACAGATTTGATTGCCTTGTGGGTTTCTTCTCACAGCACTTCCAGGGGCTCTCCTATTCTGGCCCAGCACAGCTTTCAGTGTATAATGCATGAGTAACTTTTAAAAATACAAGATGTCAGAGGTCAAGATAAAGTTCATGTCAGCCAGATAGTTGAGCTGTGCAGTCTATTTGCTGAGAAGATTAGCTGTGGTTTGAGTTTTTCTGAAATCTGGGTAATAAGCCTTTTCTCTCTGGACCTGATGTGACCTTTGACCTACTTACTTCTTCCATCATTTAGAAGCCCTTGATGTGTCTTATAAGCTAAGGGGAGACGTCCAAAATACCTACGTTAATTTGAGTGCAGCTTCGTTCAAATGCATCTATTTGCATGCCCAAACACTTCCAGGAACGAACATGCCCCTGTTTGAACGAACCGCTGTGAAGAGCAACGTCCAAATGCGTTCAGTGAATGAGGGAAGATTTTTAATCCTCTGAGCAACACAATGGACTTGCATAACAATGGGAACAAAAGAATATCGATCTGGCTGAGCACTCTGTGTTTCTTTAGCTGAGTGATGTTATTTTCGTTCGGCTTCGTTTGTTTGCATTCATTTGAGTTCTTTTACAATTGGAATAGTATCTTTCGTTTAGCATATGTAATACCCATTCGCGGGGGCAGTAGTTTTCGTCACACTGCATGCTGTTGAGTTCAATTCCGTTTGGCATGGTTCTGTTTTGTTCGCATGAGTGCAACTTCGTTCTGTCACGTTTGCACATTCTAACATTTTTCTTTGACTTGCATGACTCGATTTTATTAACTAATACTTCGTACATTAGTTTCTACTTTCGTTCATTCATTTGAGATGTCAATTTATTGATTACTTTGAGCAGTTGAAGACCGTGCTCTGTTTAGTTGACAATTAATATACCACTGATCGAAACATATATTAAAAACTGAAAAGAAACCATACCTCCTCAAGTGACCCCCATTTCATGGGTTTGACCGACATGGGCACCCAAATCTGTTGGTCTCCGCAAATCTCTGACCCTCATTCTCAATCTCCGTAGAGTGCTTTAGCCAACGATGCTTTTGACATATTTTTAATATCAATTTAAAATAGGCTACCAAAGGGGCCTACAGGTAGCCGGCCAAAAAGCGAAAAACTAAATGTCATCCCAAATTATCTAGATGGTTTAATTCATGAAACATCTTCAGCTCTAACTACTGTGTTCCATTTCCAATATTTCCAAAACCTTTGTTTAATATTTTGCTTGTAGGTTTAAAATCTTTTTGCTTCGGGTAGATTGGCCTATACCTGTTTTGGCTGCTACGCTGTCCTAACAAGATTAATACGTATAAAGATAAGGCCTAAGGAGTCACAGTTTTGGTTGCTGTTTTACTTTACGTGCAGCAAAGTATGATCGAATAATCGTGATCAGTCCGATTGATTGTGATACGTGCAAGGCAAAAGTAAAGGAGAAATTAAAAGGGAATATAAAATCCATTATTACAATATATTTTGTAGTTTGCAAGACTTAGCAATGAGGAGGCCCAATAGACCGACTTTCCGGTTCATGGTTGTTGATTCACTGCTACGTGCTTTATACTCAAGCACTGTTTTCGTGTAGCCTGGGCGGTACACTATCTGGCGTAACACAGTCGGTCATGCTTGCATATTTTTAGGACAGGAACAGTATCATCACTCATGGTTTCATGGGAACATTTAATAGCTTCATATAGTTATGACAGGGTGTGGGTATTTCTAAGCTGGGATCCGAGGAGCTCGATAAAAAAAAAAGTGACTGATCACAACCTATCTGTACCGTATCCATGTCTTGATTTGTACCTATTTCGCTGTTTGGACCAGTGCCCAGCCACGTTTGAGCTGTTCCTCGTGAACTAAAACCCTTCCACATTCAGGCACATATCAATGTGTACACCCCCACACATACAATAACTATATCACGTTGCTGGCTGCTGACTGCACATGTTGAAGAAGGTTACGTAAACTGTTCGGAAAATCCCCTTTTCTTTGTGCATTAAGCCGTCTATATACGCCAGGTATATAATGGAAGCCGTCTATTCACACCAACTGGCCAGATATATAATCAATATATCTCGGGCCTGCTCAGTAAACTCCGGAAACTTCATAGAAGAATGTGTGCTGTGTAACAGAGCACATTCGTCGATAGCAATTGCATAGTGTTGAAGGCCTGCCATGCAGGCTAACATTCTTGTAACTTGCCACCTTGCCCAATATGTTTGCGACTTCCGTAAACTTCTTCACAAACAGGTGCGTAGCCTAATATATGGATATTTGCGTGCAACAACGAACCTACACATAAGTAACCGTGCATTCATTGTGCATTAAATTTCCCACAGCGAGAACAAGTCGGACAGCATGGGTGTTTACGTGCACTTCAGCTGTCTATCGAACGTAATTTAAACAGCACTTGAGGCCCGTGGTATTACAAAATGCGGATTCAATACAAAGCATGTAGTACACGTGCTATGTAGGTTGGCACATGGTTCTTCCGGAAAATTTTTTTTTTTAACCTTTTTTCAATTCATGATTATAGAAATAGCCGTACATGAAACAAAGACATGAATGGTATGGTTGGTAAGCTTAATTTGTTTTCTCCTGAAAAATGTTGGCTGGGAACACGATATAGTGTCCAGAGTGCATTTATCATGATTCTTAAATCATCACAAAATTTTCATAGTTTGAAATTTGGCAAGACCAGGAACAGTGAAGTGAACGGTAGCTAGTTTAGTATTGGAAGTGAACAACAGAATAGTACCAGCAGAGAGGCCGCCCGGGAGCTGCTATTAAAAAATGCCTACACTTAAAAAATGCCTACACACTCGAGCTACGAGCAGACGAGGGCAAACCGCAATAACATGGTTTAATGTGTGCGATCTTTTGCGAGAAACAATCTTCTCCATTCACGGTCCCATATAGTATAGTAAGCCTACATTCGGAAGGCATGTTGAATTTTAGACCGAGTATTAAATGCATGCAGAGCCCATTGGTTTTCCCACATACTATCTCCCTTAGTTAATGCATGGAAGCACTCAGTAGTGCTTCGGTGATTATTGATTTTTGTTTCTTGACTTTGTTTTCACACTTCGAAACCCACAAAGCAGAACAATACAAATTCTTCCTTTGATACCTTTCCGCTACTACCAAATCCGCAACATCTAAGCAGATAAGTGAACAATAGTACAAAGTTAATGAGCATGCTATTGAACATGTTTTAACAAAAATGAACGTAGAACGATCATGAACACATGGGTTGCATCTGAACGAAAGTGAACCAGTTTGAACGATTATTTTGGACGTGATCCCTAATACCAACATTGACAAGGATCGGTCAAAGAACCTTCAGATATCAGCTTTTTTGCCAATGTTGAAAGATACTGAGACAAACAAACAAAAAATACAGACAGATGCATTGCCATGACAACACTTCAACAATTTCCTACAAACAAGCACTTTTTACACATTTGGATTAGGGTTGGGCAAAATATTGGTACTGGTACTGCAAAGTACACAGAGATGGTATTGGGGACAGTGCTAGTTCTCAACTCATGTCGGAAAGTCAGGCTGGAAGGAGACTGAACAGGGCATGGCCACAAACCCGTGTAATCCTGCACATTAATGCAAAGTGTGTGTATGGCTATATTTGTGCAGAAACACCTGCTTTGACCACTATGTACCACAATTCTTGACATGCACAGCATCCTACTGCTTAAAAATGTACTCAGAGTACATGGTTTTTGTTTCTTGAGGGAAGTAAATCCCTTTCGAAATTCCCCTCCAGGTTCCCTGCAGGGTCCATTTCATCATCTTTAATATCATGGGCATCCATTTGCACTTCAATTGATTCAATCAAGTTTTACACAACCTTCACATAAACTGTTAAAAACCTATACCTAGCTAGCTGGATTGTGTATATTCCCGTCCAGAAAAATGTTGATGTGATGGCGTATACAGTAAATACAGCATTCAAAACATTGTTATCATGATTTTGGGAAAACTTACGCTGCCTTACATAAACCAGATTAAATAGCAATTAATGTACAATGTAACATGTTGCCGTGTGATGTACGGTGCAATCTTCTTCTGTGCATGCATTTTAGGCATCCATACTTTGCTTCGCTACCAAAAGGAATGTCACTACCATAAACATTTCATTGTACATAAGACAATGTCAGTGTTGTGTATTTACATACAAAGAGCAACCCCCTGCAAAGACTAACTTGTCACAGCAAGAGCTGTCAACATATACAGGTTCATGTGAATGATACAGCGAATGATTGACTGTACAGTGTGGGGGAAGTGCAAAACTTCCCAAAATTGGAAAGTTGCTTTGGACGTTGTGACTATTGCATGAGTTTTGGGAACCTTGATTTGTGATTTTATGGGGCATAAACAGTCAAAGGGAGATTTTACATAGAACTTGGAAAAAAATCATAGTACAGAACAATCCAAAAATATGGATTGTCTATTCCCCCTTGCAGTAAAGAATTTGTGGTCTGTGGCCCATGTGTGCACTGTAGGACATCGTATATTGCATTCAATATTGCATGGGCTGACATACAGTGATTTTGTGGAAAAAAGAAGGATACTAATTTTATTTCAGTTTCGGCCTGGGTATTGATGTTAACGTAAAATGTTTTAATCATCACACATCCTCACACAGTTATTTTTTCTTGGGGATTAATTATTTCATGAACCAGTATTGATAACACTCCAAATATCTTAGGTATTTTAATTAAACATATTGGCTGGGATGTCACTTACCTCTCTTGAGAGAAGACCAAGCCTTCTACCTCTGCTACCAAGCACAAAGGAGAATTCGCTGACTTGTGCCAGTCCTGCAGCAGCTACCCATCTTATGTTATGATTACCGTGTGGAAGGAGAGTACCGATGATGAAAAACACAGACATAAACTAACGAAAAAAATCATAAAAATTTAAAACAAAATTGAAACAAATTGCAACTTCCCTTTTATAATACAACATTTATAAAGCCATGTTTTACAATTGTATAACACCAATAAGATACAACCAAAGACTAACATTGATAACATGATGTCACCTTCAAAAAAGTACACAATAAGAACAATATCACATTGAACCAGAAAGTCAAAAGGCTAAGTGATTCCTAGCTGCTGAAATGTAAGTCTATGATCCAAATTGACAATTTTTCTTACTAAATGTCCAAAACAATAGGGATTGCACTCTCAATATATGTCATGCAAATGTTATACATGCATAAGCTCCCTCACAGTTACTATTGTATTTGCAAGGTCTTGAGTTCTGACCTCTGAAGATTCCACCAAAATGACGGGGTTCATCTACAAAATATGGGCAACGTACATGCTAAGTATGACATCCCTCACTGTTCCTCTTAAGATATCGCATCTACAAGGTTTTAAACTTTTTGGCTTTGTTGACTCCAAATGAACTTGAATCTCCACAAACAGTGATAGCATTTGTAAAATACATTTGAGAAATCCAAACATTAAATATGAAATCCCTCCCTGTTACCATTCTTGAGACATATTGTTTACTAGGTTTTAACTTTCTAACCTATGGTGACCCTAAATGACCTTTGACCTCTAGCAAAAACAATAGGTTCCATCTACTTAATATGGAAAATACATATGCAAAGTTTGAGATCCTTCACTGAATACACATCTTGAAATATCCTGTTCATAAGTTTTAGACCTTCTGGGCTCTGGTGACCCCTAACGACCTCCACCAAACTTGATGACAGATGGGATCCATCTCTAAGTATAGCCAATGCTTAAACAAAGTGTGAGATCCTTCCCTACTTCACTTCTTGAGACATTTCGTTTACAAAGTTTTGACCTTCCAACCTCTGGTCACCCAACATGACCTTCGAAAACCCCCAAAACTGATAGGTTTTATCAACTAAACCCTTACAAAAATTCCCAGTACATTTCCTGTAGGAATCCTGTAGGAAAAACACATTGCTCTGTCTGAAAAGGCCATAACAAACACAGGGAACATGTTCTTTTTTTCCTTCTGTTTCAAAGTTTTGGAGATAATTTAACTATGTTCCTTTTAATCGGAGCAAAGGCATTGAGTGCAGCAATTAATCATGGAGTTCTGGATATTCATTTATCATCCTCTCATAAAGCCTATACCACATATTTCCGTGGAGGATTGGTGACCTGTTTCAGTCATTGGAAAATGCATGCAACTACGGCCATGGCACTATCGCCTATGCACAAGTCCCCAGCAATCAGCACCCTGATGCTCATAGCCTCAAATGTTTATTTATGAACAAAGATGCAAAAGACACCCCACAATATAAATGGAATGACCCATGTGGGAAGTGATTTCCTATGTAGGAAAGCAATCTCCTATGTGGGAAGCATTTCTTACAGGAAATACGTATTAAGCTTTGTGGAGAAAAGTCTCCTAGCACCCTAACTGTAATTTCATGGTTCTCTGGGTCAGTGAGTCTTAATGCACAATTAATGAAGTAGAAATACCCTGGAGAAGGCCTCAAAATAAGGGCTTTTGAATATCGGGAAAGTTAACCTAATGCTCCCATTTCCATGCATCACATAGGCTACACACACTCATGACCTTGCATAACACAGGCTACACACACAAATGACCTTGCATCACATAGGCTACTCACACTCATGACCTTGCATAACACTGGCAACACACACACTCGATCATGACCTTTCACTAAAATGTCATTCATTTTGGGACATCGTAGGAATGTACTTTAATTGAGTACCTTTATGGTTCATCTCAACAAGGCAAATCCAGCCCTCACAAAAAAGGAACAAAGGTCAAAAGGTCAATAGGTCAAATGAGGTCAAAGTAAGTCAGCACCTGTACTTCACATGGATCAGCACAACTTTCCATTTCGCCATCCCCCTACATCAACTGGTTAATGAGTCATTGCACCATATACTTTGCATTCCAAAGATTAACACGCACAACATACCTTTCACTCGAATGTCAAATACTCATGTTAGAAACATAGTAAAATTGCCATTTAAGTTTGTCTCAACAAGACAAAACCATAAGTCACAAAAAAGGCCACAAAAGTCAAAAGGTCAATCTAGTTCAAGCAAAGCCAAAGTAGGCCAACACATGCACTTTTACTTTGACAAACAGAACTTCCCATTATGCCATCCTGCTATACTTTTTTTTTCAGTTATGGCATACCTCGAACTTCATGATACCAACGTAAATAAACCAAACACTACTGATTAGGCACATATCACATGCAAACAACGTTTCCCTTACATTTTTTTAAGAGGCCCTTTACACATACAAGTGTTATGTTTCAGAAACAAGGATGATGACATAGACCAACAGAATTATGGCAAAATAATTCTATTAAGTACTGTAATGATTGACTTTTTGTTCAATCATCTGCAAAGTCTAAGGGATCCTTCATTAGACTTATTGCACTAGGCTGACATGTTACCTACCTTTATAAGTACTACAGATACTGTTAGACTCAGTAGCATCGCAAACTCATATGCCACAAAAGTAGGAAAGATATGTAAACCTGGAAAAAAATGGAGAAAATGAAAAAGAAGCAATCACTTTTGAGGATACCTTACATGTGCAATGGTCACAAAATACTAGAGTTACTTTGCCTCCAATAAATGGGCTATTTTGCACATTCATTTAGCTTCTGGGTTCCAAACAGAGCTAGCAAGCTGAGTGTTTATTTTCTCTGTTCAGTGATAGATTGCAAATCTAATTATCATTATGAATTATTACCACACACATGGGCATCCACAGAAAAAAAGTCGGGGGGGGCAAAATTTCTAGACAGGGGCAAAACCTCCTAGTCATCATGAATTGACATGAAACGTGCGAAAATTTCAGCCCAAAATGCCTCCCAGATCACCGGAAATGGCATTTCTAAAGCCTATTTTTGGCATAGAAACTTGGGAAAACACGTTTTGTTCGGGTTTTTTCTTTGATTTTTATACGTTTTTTCAAATTTTTGATTTTTCAGGGGGGGGCAAGTGCCCCCCCTTGCCCTTACCTGCGGACGCCCATGACCACACAGTACAAAATATTGATAACTTCTGCCCTTAAAACCCTTTTAAGGGAAATGCTGTGTTTGTTTTGAAAGAAAAATTCATCCTTTTAAAACTAATATTTATTGACACAGGGTGACAGCTTATCAAAAATAAGGCAGTGTGGGAGCCTTTTTTCCACAAAATAAGTTTCCCACAAATAGAAATCCAGTTGCTTGTTGCTCAAGAATAATTTGTTCACCCAAACTTTCAACCTTTTCATATGATGCAATGTCCATGGCTCTTCTTGAGCACAGTATTTTGAAGAGATGTGGCTACAGTATTGGTAGGGTCTATTAATAAGACTGAATTGTTGGATAGTGTCTGAGCCATTTTCTTTGTACTCTTTGTTGGGGCATTTTAAACACAATATTTCCACTTTAAAGGGGAGCAATTATTCCATGAAGCTATTCAGTGATTGTAGTCATATTTATAAAGGCATGATTTTCACCTCCTACAGTAAAATTCTTCCCACTAAATTAATATCTAGTTTGTTCTCCAATTTAAACATAAAGCATCTGACCAAAGTAATGCTCCAGGACAAACATACATTTCATTTTTATTTTTTTTTGATTTATCACAGAAGCATTTTACAAACAGGCATTAACAAAAGCAGATAAATATCATTTTGTGTGATATAATGTGCAATTAAAACCCTGTAGGGTTGATTGAGAAGTGTCATTCACTGAGCAAAACTCAGCCAAGATTAAACATGAAAAAAAAAAAAACAAAGCAACACTGCCCCTACTATTACATACAATATATCCTACCAGTGTGACCCCCTGCCCATTGCTGGTGCTTCATGTACTTCTACCAATCCCAGTTGCCACACTGGCCTATACTGTACTATAATGCTCAAGGTCCATAACTACACATTACTGTAAATCATCTGTCTGCTATACACCACTAAACAAGTCATCATTAAACTGCTGCATCACACTGCAGACAATGTAACAATAACATACATTCGTACATGCTTGATGTACCAACTACTGCTTAAAAACCTAAACTTCATCTGATATTCAGGTGAGCTCTAAAACCGGAATGGGCAAACAGTTATGCAACTTGTTGTGCTAATACTCTCCATTAGTTCAAAAATACTTAAATGACTGGAGAGATGTTACTTGTGGCAGCTACACATTACCTATACACTTTTATGACACAATGAGAGACATCAACCTCAAAGTATCCACCCCATTCATGAGAGACACTAACCTTGAAGTGCCCCTTATCATGAGAGACACCAACCCTAAAGTGTCTCCCCAATTCATGCCATGAG
Organism: Holothuria scabra; assembly: GCA_037179385.1. Lineage (NCBI taxonomy): Eukaryota > Metazoa > Echinodermata > Holothuroidea > Aspidochirotida > Holothuriidae > Holothuria > Holothuria scabra. The sequence goes on from CM074190.1 coordinate 36,830,029, forward strand.
AGACATCAACCTTTGAAGTCTCCACCCTATTCATGAGAGACAACAACCTTGAAGTCCCCTCCCCCCCCCCCCCCCCCCATTAATGAGAGACATCAACCTTGAAGTGTTCTCTCCATTCATAAGAGACATCAATCCTTAAGTGTCCCCCAATTCATGAGAGACACCAACCCTAAAGTGTCTCCCTAATTCATGCTATGAGAGACATCAACCTTTGAAGTCCCCCCCCCCCCCCCATTCATGAGAGACACCAACCTTGAAGTGTTTTCTCCATTCATAAGAGACATCAACCCTTAAGTGTCCCCCAATTCATGAGAGACACCAACCCTAAAGTGTCCCCAACCCTCATCACTCTCCTCTTCATAAAAATAGAGCAGACTGCATGAGCAGTTAGTTTCTGTCAACTTGTCAATGAATTAGATTTCTCTCATTTCAGTTCTACAGTGGTGCGGGCAATGATGCCATTTTTTTTTAAATAAGGCTTGATTGAGTTTGAAAAATTTTTTAGTTTTTGACCACAGCCAATTAAGCAATATATTTTGAACAATGAATACTTCAGGGTTGTAAGTATTTTATGAAAGCAAAACATCTCTAATGGAAAGGACTACAATATGTCTGCCTTGACTGAACACCAGGTTTAGATTTAACTAAGACAGGTAAAGTACATCTGCATTACTTTGGCAATAACATGTCCCCACTTTTTTTTGAAATAAAGTACTTCAGTATTTACCTGATTTAAAAAGGTGAGTAAGACTGTCTTATCCTGGATATTTTTTACTTAAATGTGGCTGTAAAATTTTAAAATTTGTAAATCAGAAGACTTACCAATAGAAGTAAAGAAAATACAGCCACAGAAATCTCTGACAGGCTCTACCAAGGTGATGATATCTTCATGACTAGAAATACTCAACATGACCCCTGCTAAAAAACAACCAAGTTCCATTGATATTCCCAGGGCATTTGTAACCTGAAAACACATACAGTATAACATCAGTATACTCATTTGAATAGCCAATGAAAATGACTGTTAGAATGCGTGGATTATTAAAATATTACACAAACATTAATACTAATTCATTAAAATGAAATGAAATTATCCCTTTTCTGTTCCGTAATATCACTGTATGTCAGCCCATGCAATATTAGATACAATGTACACCGTGTAAAAGTGCACACACAGGCCACAGACATAGAATTCTCTATCAGTAAAAACTGACAACCCTTAGTTTAAGGGATTCCATACTGTGATTTCTTCCAAAAATCTTCCTGTGACTGTTTATGCTAAATATAGTCATAACTTCAGGTTCCTATTTTAAAAACTAGAGCAGCCATACTGCAGATTCTCAATACTTTGTGGGTGTTAAGGAGACAAAGTTTCCATATTGTTGCTGATATTTGTTGTAAATGCAGTCCTCCTTTGGCACTTTGCATTAAAAGATTATCCATCTACTGTTAATATCCTGATGCACTGCAATTTTTACAATAATACTGTAAAGTGAGGTACACAATACTGTGCACAATATTGAAACTTCATATTTAAGCAGAAATAATTAACCAGATATGCAGATCAGTGACATCTTCTAATGAATCCAACAGTCCAATGACATCTTTTTTCCTTCTGCATTCCATACTATTTTCTCTCAAATCACTCTCCCTAATGCTATTTTCACAGTCTCATTCAAATATTTTGGTATTTCACAACTTCTGAAGGAGTGAGAGCTATTTCTCTGCTGATATCTTGAGTGTTTGCATTGGTACACTGTATGAAAAGTGTGTAGAAAAAACACCCATTCAATACAGTATGTTACAGATCCTCAAATACACTTCAATCAACTCTTGAGGGGTTAATTTTTTCATCACAACTTAGAGACACTTTGATCATGTCTCCTAGACACATTTTGTGCACTACAATGTAAATCCATAAATAGTAAATAAGCTTGTAGAGCCAAGACACAAAACAAATACTACCAAACTTTTCTGTTGCTTGTATCTAACTCTAGGAGCTTATTCCTCTCAACATAACTTCTTGGGAAATATCTGCTTACGGAGCCTTTGTGTATGGTCAGACGAAGCAAGATTATCTTACAGTTACTTCATGTTTGTTTTAGCAGAGATGTGACACCAAGTCTCTAACATCTGAAAGTTTAACTACAAAATGTAAACATTATCAGTCAGTAGGTATCTGTGCCTAGCAACCAAAGTGCTGTGTGCAAAGAAAATTTGAAGTTTCCAGGACAACTGAACTGTTTAACCATAAAATTTGCAAAAATAACTTAGCAACCATCACTTTTTAATGTGAAAATTGCTATGCCTTCTGCCTCCCAGCCAAAGAGCATGCTCTCAAATTCTCAAAGACATTGACCACTGATCAAGTCACATTCCCTTGCTCTAAAGATGTCTCATCCACTGGCTAGTGTGACAATATCTCAATACATGTTATGTATTGAGATAATTATACAGGAGTCACAACTTCTAAAGCAACATTCCAACTTTGGAAAGCTTCATAATTCCACTGTGCAGTCACTTGTTTGCTGTATCATTCACAGACATATGCAAAATGAAAACTGTGAATTGCGAGACTCAGATCTTTCATAGTAGACAAAACTGTGGATGCCTGAAATGTATTCACAATAAACTTCCTACCGTACATTACACAGCAACATGTTATGTTGCACATTAACTGCTATTTAATCTCATGTGTGTGATACACTGTTTTTCTGTCCAAGAAATGTGAAAACAAATTTTATATGCTGCAACAAGGGCCAGTGCATGAACAGTGTACGTCTTTAGTTCTGGGAATAGACATGTTGGTCTCGCTTGGTGTGCATTTTCAAAAAGTTAGGTGAAGGTTTGTGTTGAAAATGATGGAATCGATAGAAGTAGAAACGGATGTCCCTGAAATGGAACATGATGATGTGGGGCCTGCAGGTAACTTTCAAGGAAATTTTTTAAGTGATTTGCTTTCCAGCAAGAAACAAAAATATCAAAGTCTGAATATATTTTCATTACTGTAGAGGTCAAGATGGGAGACTGGAGTATTAATTACAAATGTGCATGATTGTAAAGAAAGGTGTTACATGAAGTCAAAGCAGAGGTTTCTGCACTGTGGTTAACATAATCATACATCCAGCTGTATTAGTGTACAGGATAACATGGGTGTCATGAACGAATTAGGTTCCTTCCCACCTGGTACTGCCTCGATACTGGTTCTGTGTGCTTTACAGTACCAGTTCCAATATCTCATGGTTCCACCCCAACCCTACCTTGCATATATCATTCTAACTTAATCTTTCTTCATTCAGGCTTCAATACTGGCAAAGAAAAAAAGCATAACTACCTTAAACAACTGAACATTGAGCAACATTGACATCAAGAGCAGATTTATATTTATTACTTTAACTGTCATGTTAATTTAAATGAAATACAAAATCTCCTAATTTTCGAAAAATAAAAATATAATAACCCTCTTACACCTCTACCTAGGGTTGGGCGGTACCATGAAAATATTGGTGACGGTACTATAAAGCGCACAGAACGGGTATTGAAGAAGTACCTGTTCTCAAATCTAGGGTAGGAAAGTCAGGTGGGAAGGAACCTGTGCACAGCACCCCTGTTATCCAGTACTCTGATGCAGCTGGGAGTATGATTGCATTATTACCGTGCGGAAACCTTGGCTTTGACTTTGTTTAACACATGTCTTTTCAGTCATGCACAATCGTAATTAATACTCCTGTTTCCTATCTCGACCTTTCCAGGGTAATTTTTCCGAGTACCGGTATTTTTTCAAGAACAGGTATAAGAAACACACCAAACATCTTCGGTATATTTATTACCTGTACCTCTAGTACCGGTATTCACATCAATACCGGTATACCGCCCAACCCTACCTCTACCTATCTCTTCCATTTCCAAAATATGCCACCATGTATATCAATAAAACAATGTGCAACTCACCGTCAGCATAAATAGAGCTAGTGCGATGGCCCCAAGTAACTCAATTTCTTTACTTCCAGACCCTTTCATGTGAGATAATATCCGTGGAAGAACATATTTGCATAAAATAAATGAAAGTAGGATGACAAACCCAAAAGCTGCATGAAAACAGAAAGAAAAAGATGCAAATAAATTAAAGTTTTATTAAAATTGCAACTTAAAATTCTGACACAACAATACTTCCCTTGTACATTCAACAAAATGCTACAGGAAAACACTTCAAAATCTATCCAATTGGCCAGAATAACAGGTGTGTGAAGTTTGAGAAAGGACCTGGACAGGATTTCAAATTAAAGTCATGCAAGATTTTTCAACCTTTAAATCTTGAGGTCCGCTTCTGGTTTACTCCAAGACAACATCCATTGATTGAAAACCTGCCCTCCCCTCCCCCTAACATATTTAAGTGACAACAAGATGCTACTTTTAGAAAAATATATGAATTCATGGCATATTTCAAATTTTCAATAAGTAGTTCAACATTTTAACCAGGCAAAGTGTCATACCACCTTAAAAATCATATATCCCAATGCCACTTGGTACAAGGGCTGTTTGAGAGACTATAGGCAACCTGGATGTTCCCAGTCACTAACAGATGGTGTACATAAACATTATGAGTTACTGAAAATACGAGGCATAAGGAATAGGAGTTGGTATTCAGTCCAGTGTCATTTTTACTTCGAAATTCACACAAAATATGTGTGTTTACAAACCAATACAGTAATAGCCAGCAGCTTCCTGACTGTTAAAGGGGCAGGGTCACTGATAGAATGACCAACCTGCCTCTGTTTAACACACAGCCAGCAACTAACTGACTGTCAAAGGGGCAGGGTCATTGATAAAATGTCCAACATTTCTGTGTGTTTAACAGTAACAGCCAGCAGCTCTATAACTGTCAAAGGGGCAGGGTCGTTGACAAAATGCCTAACATTCCTGTGTGTGAAACAGAAGCAGCCAGCAGCTCCCTGACTGCTAAAGGAGCAGGGTCACTGGTAGAATGCAGGGCTCAATTTTCATGGTTGTCTGGGACAACAAAACTTTTACAGGGACAGCCAAAAGTATAAATTTGGTTGCCCAATGAGCAATCACTTCTTTGAGGTTGAAAAAAGACTGCTTACTGATCAACTCTTTCAACCTCTATTGTTAGTTAGTTAGTTAAATGGAGTTTTACAGCCCAGTTTCCAACCAACTAGTTCAAGTCAAACAGGCCACATTCTTTTTTCCAGTTGTGGCTCACTGGCTTGTCAAAGACTTATCAACACAGTTTGACTCACAAACATCACATGTATTTAATCAGTCAATATACGGACACACACTCTACTGAATTGTAGTAACCAATTATCGCAACAGATACTTGCACAACACACTCTTTTGTATTTGTTCCAAATATATCTGGAACAACCATGAAATTGTCTGACAATCGAGGCCTAAAATGACCTACATTGCTGTGTGTCAAACAGTAACAGCCAACAGCTCTCTAAATGTTACAGGGACAGGGTCATTGATAGAATGCTCTATGTTGCTGTGTATCAAACAGTAGCAACCAGCAGCTCTCTGAATGTTACAGGGACATGGTCATTAATAGAATGCCATAACTTGCTGTGTGTCAAATGGAAGCAGCCAGCAGCTACATGACTGGGAGGTACACATTTAATGGTCAACTGTTACTTAAGTAGACACAGTACTGACAAAAGGTACTGAGAAGTAGCTTGATGTGTGATATAAAATTTAAAAGCAAGGAATAGTTTCTTGTTGAGCTTCAAAAAGTATTGATGTATATAACCAAACTTCCTTCATTTATTTTGATAATAGTTTTACAAATCGTAGAACTACAATAAATGAAAAAACAGCAAACCGACCTTACCTCCCACCAACTGCATGAGTGTCTGCAGTAGGTTTAGTAACCCTGTAATGAAAGAACCCGACTTGAGATGACTGGTGGGGTCTGTCTCTGCCTCTGCCAGCGAGGGCAGTATTGCTATAATCAGACCGAGTTGTACATCTTGCATTACAAGAATACCTAACATTGTGGATCCTGACTCTGCTACATCTGTAAGGAATAAAAGACAACGTTCAGTACAGCAATGTACAGACGAATACCTGGAGTTTTTTCATGTTTGGAATGATGGCCATGACTGAATAAAATAGGCAGCCTGTACTTGTTGGCAAGTAGACCAGTCTGTACTTGTAGGCAAGTAGACAACCTGCACTTGTAGGCAAGTACATATCAAAGCCTCTCAAGACATTGGTAACAAAGGCTTGATGACAAAGTATGTTCTGTGCAAGAAATTCAAGAAATCAAATGCCCACAACACAGACTTCCTATACATTAACAGAGCATACAACAAGATACGATGTCGCTACCATACATGTGAGAAAAGGCTTAGAAAGATGGATGTCTGCTATGGTTTTTTGTGAAAGTTTGGACTTGCTCAAGTAAATCAACATATTTTGCAAGAAAGTTGAAATACTTTCAAAATAATACAAGTTAGGGTCAAAATCACTACACCTTTCACAAGAATATCATGTTGTTTCCCATTCAAGTTTAAATTAATTGTTTAAATTATTACAGTGCCATCATCACATCATACAAATTAGAGCTTCACAATGGCCATTTTGGTGCACCTTTCTTGTCCCAGATGGTGACAACAATCTATGGATAGGATGTATGGGTCACAAGCTCTGTCCATGTAGATGAAGTCCATGGCCCACACAAAGTTGAATTCAACTTAAAAAGAACTATCACATTACCCAGGATACCAACATTTATTTATTTTGGTCAACAAAACTTGTTACACATACATTCAAGCTTAAACCAATCCATGTACAAATGTCCCATGCTGTGGTTATGCCGTGGGTAACTTAAAATACACATTAAGTGGAAGCACAAAGTGTGGATTACCAACTAAACAGCTCCTCCCTTTAAGGTTCGTATTAATATTTAAGGTGCCTACTTGAATGGTTGAGATTTTGAATGTCTGAAAAACAGGCACAGCTCTGTCTTTTGTTCCATTTGCATTGCAATTTAAAAATTTTAGTTTGCATTTTTATTTTGTGCAGTCAGTCCAATGCATTCCATTCAAAATGCTTCCAAGTACTCATATGTGGTACATCCACCACCAAATGAGAAGATCTGGTTTTAAAATTAAGCAATTATTTTTAAGTTTTGCATTCCTAACTATGTCACTTGAATTTAACCCTTGCCAAGGAATGCTTCAAATTGTATCAGTTTAACTCGTTGTTGTTAGTATGTGTACCTGTACTTGCACTCAAGAACAAGATTTCCTACTTGTTCCCGTACCCATACTTATGACCTGGTACCTCTACCCTTACTCATACTCATGGTCTCATTCTCACTATGCTCTGGTTTAACTTCAGAAAATATGGGAATTATTGCATTCATTTCATTTGTGCTACCTCCATGTGATCCCATCTGGGTTAACACGTTGGATCTTGATATACAACATACCCCTCCATGTGATACCATGCATCTGGCTCAGCATGGTGGATCTTTGAACTACAGTTTAGTAGATCACTTCATAAAGGGAACATAGATGAACAATACTCACTCATCTATGCACTTACCAGGGTTGATCAAAGTTTGCAATGTGAACAATGGATAAATCAAGTAATCCTTGATCTCCCTTGTTTGTGTAGTACTCCTTATACAACAAGCCAACTTACAAGGAATGGTGATTTTTTCAAGCTTGTTCATTGTGTTCAACATGTTGATCTAATGTCCAAACATGTAAGCAGCTCTGCATCAAGTCCATTAATAGGAAAGTTTAAGCAAAAATTTAGTTTTCATATGTGAAGAAATAACATATCTCCACAGTGCAGTGAAAGTTCCATTTAAATTGTATGTGCATTTCCTGAAATATCATAATGAAGTCATTAGATTTGTATTCCAAAGTGAGCTTGAGGGTAGCAGAGGTCACATTCCCATTTTGTTAGGGAATGCTTTGTTACTTTTGTTTTTCAGACTGTTGTTTTGAACATGGAAGTCCATAGGGATAGGACCACCCTGCAGGGAATGCAAAGTGTGTAATGTTCTAATGTCATTGAGCAATCACATTCTGATAATATGGGATCCTTGAGAATAAAATTAGATGTGAAGTTTAAAGAAAAAAACTATCCATTAAAGGCATACTCCTCTCACCCAAAACTAAAATTTCTGTATTAGTCAATGGAAATTCTCCAAAAAATGCAGCTCTTTGATAGCAAGTTCAAAAAGTGCAGAGTACTGTAGCTCCTATTACACAACATGAGTACACATTGGGGTCTTGTGTACCATCGCCATGAAGCAATAGACTGAGATTGTGTCTGAATTTGGATGAGTTTTACACAGTTGGGGGAGTGGCTCAAGTAAGAAGGTTATAAGATTTCATACTGTTTGGGGTCAGATAATTAGGCCTTTAATCGAGGGTATGACATTTCAATTTTTGCTTAAAATACGACAACTTTACCTGCTCATATCTTGGGAACCACACATCAGATTTCAACACAAATTTCAGAGAAGTGCTTAGAATAAGTATCCCTCTAACATATCAAAACTTGATGTTACCTTACACCCTTCTTCAAACAGCTGTGAGACAATAAAACATAATTCATTGCTCTCTATCAATTGGGAACAGAACCAAACTTCCAGCATATACACGAATCTGGACAGAAACTGATGGTCTGATTTCAGTCTGATATAACAGTAACTGGGGTCTATCACCTTTTAATCTTTCAATTCCTTTGATTAGCTGTATCATGAATGGTTGTTACACTAAATTGCATATTGATTTTTTCAATTTTACTGAATATGAGGGTTTGAAATTCATGTAGATGATGAAGACAATTTTAGGCTGATGGACCCCACTAATGGCCGCCTACACTAAGCACAAGCACTTATCGCATTCGTCTATAACACTGTACTTACCTTGATCAAAATCTCTCTTGCTACCTGATGAACTTAGGAATTTTACAACCAATGGTGTGCTGGACAGAGAAAGACAAACAGCTACAAAAGCACTGTGTCTTGGAGCGATGTAAAGAAAGGAACCACACAGAACACAAAACAAGATCATGATTATACTCATAGCTAGGCTGCCTATGACAGACACTCTCCAGACCTGAAAATAAGAAAACAAGAAATCTCAGTCAAGATTTACAGAACCAGTACAAAGTCAAATGTTCTATTAAAGAGTACATAATGCAAGTCAGGGTTTCCCCTGGGTTTTGGAGAGTGTAAGGGGGGCTATGTCAATGTTCCCAAGGTTAGCTGTTCCTGAGGTTCAATGTTCCCACATTTTTGGTGCATCCGCACTTCTGGGAACATCGGACCCCAGAAATAACGAACCTTGTAATCATTGCCAAATCAGTGAGATATATGAAAACCAGGAACATCGAACCTTGGGAATATTGAACCCAGGAACATTGAGTAGACCCCGTGTATAAAGGTGGTGTCAGAATGTAGCACCGAAGCACACCCATTCTTGGCTGGGGGTCCAGGGGGCCCTGGTAAGGTCCAGGGGAAATTCCCTGGGAGTCCTGGGGGCAAAGTCCCAGAAACTCTCACATTTTAGAAAATTATGGACACTAGCATGAAGCTGGTAAATAGAAATACACACTGTGGAAAAAAGATGTAAAGTTTTATCTACATGCTAATTTAGCATCCCAAATCCTTGAGAGTCACATCTATCCTTTCCGAAAGAATAATAATTATGGTACTGTAGGTATCACCTTGTTTGAGAGTTCAATTCAGGTAAAGCAGGGTTGAATCAATCCCATGGGCATTAAGGATCAATTTTGGGAATGTAGAGTCATGATACTATTTTGTGTTAAGCATACTAACATGTATAGGAAAATTTGGAACTGCTTCTTGTAACACTAATATAAGGCAGGATTTTGTAACTTTATTTTATAATGTCCAAGATGAAACCCTTTCGTGATAAAATATGTTGCTGCATGCCTTAAGACCATGTTCTAGGAGAAACTAAACATTGGTAGTGACTAAAGAACAAGAATAAAAGAAAAAACAAAAAAAGTTTGCCACTGCCTATAACTTTCCCAGTTAGCAAATTACAGAAATGCATGTGTGTAGGATAGGTTCATAGTAAAAATATATGCTTCATGTTAGGCAAAATGGCAAAAGTGCCAAGATAACCTGAATAATATTACATCGTAAATAGAAGCTTAAGACCTTAAGCTCACAAATGTATTGCAGATTGCCGTATGAGAGTCCCTTGCACATGCCTTGCAAATATTTTTGATGTTGTCCAACTAGTTTATTTTCGACCCTTTTCAGTACTCCATCCTGCTTTGCGGAAAGACAAACGCATGCACAAAGTGAGGATGAACTTTTCAACAATGCCAAGTAATTTGACTCTACACTTAAACTCTAGGTTACTACTTTGGAGACCTTTCTTCTTCTTTTTCATTCTCTTTTCTTTTCCTTTCTTCTCTTCTCATTCTTCTTTTGTTTCTTTGCTGTTTTTCTTATTGCTTTGATATTGTTCATTGTTTCTTGGTCCTATTTCTCGTAAAGGTCACTAGCACTTTAGGATCACTAGCATAGAAAGATGTCTCCCCAGTTCATCTAGTGCCCTTCATATGTATGTATCTTTTAATGTGCTGCACTGAATTGTATAAACTTTGTATTAAACATATGAGAAATAAATTGGATATGGAAATTGAAAAAATGAACTTTGACTCCCAGCAAAAATAAAACAGTCTATATTAAATATGGGCTATGCACATGCTACTGTAAATATGAGATCATGCTTGAAAGATGGTTAAAAAAGAAGCATACAGGCAGGTATGTAGCTACAGTGGGTGGTGCTGGGCCGTGACACCCAGCATTCCAAATTCCCACCTAGCACTCCAGGAAAATACAACTCTCCCCACCCACCAAAAATATACCTAATGAGACCTAAAACTAGCACCAAATTCACTCTATTTAAAAGTAAAATGAGGTAAAAATGAAAAATTAATGGCTGAAAAATGGGGCAGATGCAATGGGGTGGGGTGAGGTGCCTTTCCCAGATCAGACAATTATCCATCACTCAAATTTGGCCAGCTACATCTCTGCATACAAGGTAAGATAAAAAGAAATGAACATGGATGGAAAAAGTTGGAAGGTGGGAGGCTCCTTCCCTGGAAATTTAGGCAATTGCAGGGAAATTTCCCATTTCTGTTCATGAAAACATGAGGGGAATTGTTGGAAATTTATAACTCCCTTCCAGGGAAGTAATTTCACTTCCTTCCTGGGAAATATACGTTTTTTCCAGCCCTGGACATGAATAAACATATCAATGAATAAACATATCAATGTTAAGATGACTATGCTCATAGATTCCCAAACCTTCTTTGTTTAATACCTAACACCTTCTTATGATTTGTTATGTAGTATACATCCATGTACAAATATTAACATATGCTGAAATATGACATGGTATCATGCCTCACATAGTGTACATCAGTGTACATCAGTGTATATGTTCATAAAATACTGCAAAAGTAAACATCAGGTTCTGTATCTGGAATTATAGCCAAGACCCCAGCAAAATACCCTTTATACCTTTAAGTTAGCACTAAGAACCAGACTGGGTGTGGAATGGAATATTCCCCAAAGTTTTAGGGAGAATTTAATTTAAAAAAAAAATCGATAACCTTGCCTTAAAAGGAAAACATTATTGGCCATTTATCCCAAAACCTTACCTTGCGAATTTTTTCCGGAGAAAACTCTAATCCCACAGAGAAAAGTATAAGAAATGCTCCAAATTCACCCAAAGTCTCAATCTGCACAACAGCCTGTAAAAATTAGAAGAATGAATGCTCAGTCCTTACACAAAGACATTGTTTATGCAAATTTTATTCTGCATCCATTTATTACTATTTCTCTTTGCACCTACTGCCATCAAATTCAGTTTTTTAAGCATTTTGAAGCAGCCTTGTGGCATATGTAGTGGACAAGGCTTAAGGGAAGCTGAATTTAAAGCAACCATACAGTTGGGTGAACTTCATACACTGGACTAATGGATTAAAAATTCACATTAAATCTCTAGCAAAAGGAGCGGGGGACAGCACTGACTAGAAAATATTTTGACCCTCTAAACAGTAGAAACTTACCACTGGCCTTAAAGCAAAGTAAAATAATTATTTCATTAAAAGGACATGCTCCTTCCCCTCCTCTGCCCCCTCCCCTGCTACCTAATCCCTTCCTCCTCTCCTGCTACCTAATCCCTTCTTCCCCTGCTGCTTAATCCCTTCTCCCTCCCCTGCTACCTAATCCCCTGCTACCTAATCTCTCCTCCTCTCCTGCTTCCTATTCCATGCCCTCCTTCCTTTCAGCCCATTGTCTGCTTTTCAGCCTATCTCAGAGTCTCTCAATTCAACTTTCCTTTCATATTCAAATGAGCATTTTCTTTTTCAGTTCAATCAACCCTAGCTTTCTAACACTGGGCCATTTCACTACAATGAGCTTCATAAATTAAATGCTGCTTTTATCATGTCTGCTATATCACCACTAAAAGATAATAAGAAACTGATAACTTGGTACAATTCCCAATATAACCAAATTATTTCCAATTTAAAGTTATGGAGCAATCGGCATGATGTTTTTCCAGCTGTTACCAGAACAAACAAATCTACAAAGAATGAAAACAGAGCTGCAGAAATGTACATTTCTCATATTGTTTAAGTTTCACATATTACTGAACAACAATAGGAGGCAATTCTTGATAATGCAGACTGTCAATGCTGATACAGAATAATATGAAATGTTTGGCAACTGTATTGATTTCATCACAGATGAAAGTGTTTAATATGTATGCATATATATTAAAACAGTGAAAGGGTTTGCTGCAGACAACCATTCCTCTACTTTAAAACATGCACAAATATTTTCTCTCTCAGGAGTCAAAAACTGCATCTCAATGCATCATGGAATTTGGAAGATGCTAATTTTCATACAAATGCACTTTTTTTCTTAAACTTAAAGATAAAATTTCACATAACATTATGGGAAATCTGTGATTTGATACCAGCACATTAATTTGACACATTCAAATTATTTTTAATTTTTGAAACTACTACAAGGACTATTTAGAACATTGCTTGCTATACCCTACAAATGTGGTAGGGTTTACTGCTTAATCATCTGGAAAAGATATTTAAACATTCTAACAAAATTAAATTTCAAGGGAAATAGGACATAGAATAAAAATTAAATTGAAGGAAATAGAAGATGGAAGGCAAAACATATAATTTGTGATTTTGCATGTAGATCTGCAATTGATGTGGTTTTATGACAAAGCTATATCACTGGATATTTTTTCAAACCATAAAAACATACATGGCTTGTGTTCTGTTACAGACAGTAAGATAACATTAATAATGTATGAAAAGTGTAGCTGCAAACTGTTCAATTACTGCAAAGTACATCAAGTTCTGTCTATAAATCCATAAGAATACTGAATATAGCCAAGTTTGTTTATCGCGCTCAACGGAATCAATTGCCACCTTCTCTAAAAGATTTTTTCGTCCCTAATTCTGCAATTCATGAACACTGTACTAGACAATCCGATTACTTGCATATCCCCAGCTGTAGATCAACCTTTTTAATGAAAGGATTACACTACCGTGCAGCCACCTTGTGGAATTCTATTCCAGTTACATTGAAGCGTAAGCCGTCTATTTTTAGTTTTAAGAGGAACCTTCAAAATTATTTCATCGGAATTTATTAAAAGAGAGAGAAAAAAAATCCTTTCCTTCTATTTCTTACCATTTAGGTAGTATTAGACTTGGCTCCTATGTAGGGTCTTGAGGTATGGTTTGGTGTTAGTAGGTGGTTGGGGGGGGGGGATGTAGGTGGGGTGGGAGAGGGTGTGTGATATGGGGGTTTTGGGTGGTTGTTCTAGGTGTTAGATTGTTTTGCCGTCTGCACTTAATGTTACCAACATTTGTTCCCTTATTCGGCACTCTTTTGTTTGCGACTAAGTATCTTAAGTTGTTTTGTTTTTGTACTTTACACTTTTTCTTTCAAGGGAGTGTTCTGCCTTTAATGTTAAGCCCCCAAGGGTTTTGTAGATCACTTCCTTTCACTACTCTGTCTATTCTATATTGTTACTATGTAACTGTTATATTATGTAATATTGTACATTGTAGTGAAAAAACAAATAAATGAAATGAATGAATGAAAATGAAATGAATAAGCAAACACTGCATGGATTTGTACCAATCAAAATCAAACACAGAGACTCAAAGGACTCCTACTGTCTGATACATTACACATTCTAATGTGCCTTATGTGGGAAATATTTTTACACACAAAGCCAATCACTAAAACTGTCATGTGCAAAAATGGTAACTATTTCCCTTAAAGGAAGGGTTGAAGGCTAGGTCACATGCATGAAAAATTACACCAAAAAGAAGCAGGACAAACAGTAGCAGGTCAAACACTTGGCCAAACTACAACATAAGTGACAGTACAGTACGTGGCCAATCTTACTGATGGAGACAAATGCAGTGCTATACTGCAATGATAAGTATTCAACACACACTTATAGTGTTGACCCAAGTAAATTTGAACAACCACCCACTTTAAAGTGCTTACATCAACACTGGTTAAATTGTTGGTACGGTAAACTGAATTTAATTCCCAATAAACATGAAGCGCACAGCTGTCATTTGTCTCCTACAAGTAAACCAAAAGGATTTTAATCTAGCACAAAGTCACACACTTAAGTTTGTCAAAGATTCTCATTTTATGCAGCACAATACAAGAACAGTATGATTACTGTGTATGGCAGTTGTAAAGAAGAATTATCTGCTTCAAGAGATAAGATATTATACAAATAATGAATGGTTATGAGTGCGATAGTGTTGAATTATTTCTTGAGTTGAATGATTGTCACCTTCTATTCAACGAGGCGAAGCAGAGTTGAATAGAAGGTGGCGATCTTTCAATGAAAGAAATAATTCATCGCTATTGCACGAATTCAAACATTCACTATTTGTTTTATATAACACCTAACTAGTTCTAAATATTCCTTGGCTAGAATTTGATTTTGCCTAACGTTAGCCTACCACAGTCTGAGTTTTGTCCTGTCAGAATGCTAGCACTTGTGTGTATGTATTAATATGTACGATATAAATGCTGCAGTAATCTTACCTACATCAGTACTGTTTGTTATTTTCCTTAGCCTAGACCTAGGCCACGGTATGTACTCTACGTAACTCTCAATCACCTTTAAGCCCGCCCACTCTTGACTTACGTTCTGATAAAGTAGTAACTTAATAGTCCTAGCCTTTATTTCATAAACGTTAGGTTTAACTGTTACTTGTTTTTTTCTTTTAGGCTTAGGATAAACACCTAACGTCTGAAACAGATTTTGGTCAAAATTTGATAAGAGGGCTACTTACTCGTACATTCAAGCATTCTACAACAAAAGCAGTTGTAATCCAAGCAAAACTGCGCGGTAACTGGATATCTTTACATTACGTACTGTAGGTCTGCCTTCCCCTCTACAAATTTGGAGCCTGACTGCATGCATGCAAATTTGTAATGAGTGCGCCAGGTGCAAACGAATCACATGCAGTTTGAAACAACACGCTCAAGCAAAAGAAGCGTGCATTCCACTTGTCTGGCGCGCGAGTAAGCAAAAGTAGCGCCCACTACACTTGTCTGGCTGCACACTACTCGCACGCTAGTAGCATCATCCCCGCCCCTTTCTGCACGCATGCAAATTTCTAATGAGTGCGCCAGTTGCAAACGGATCGTGAGCGATTTGAAACAATTCGCGCAAGTAAAAGAAGCGAGCGCCCCAGAAGGATTCCTTGCGTGTCAGGCCCAGGCGCTGCCACTAGAAGTCTTCCTTGCACGAAATGTTGCTCGCAGAAGTCTTCTTTGCGCATCAAGCCTGGAAACAATTTCCTGATCATCAGGTCTTCCTTTAAATTGTTGCATATGCATCACATGTACTGTAATTTGTAAATGTTCACTTCTGGACTGTTTGCTTCAAGTTTGTAACTGGGAAGCACTGTACTTAGGCAGGTTGCATGATAGCATGCAGATACTGTACTTGCATAACCCAGTGAAATATGGCTACCAGATCTATGCTATGAAAATTACATGTAGAACTATAAAAAGGATAGCTATATGGTCTAGCTAGCTTTCAAACAGAAGCCTGTTCCTGAAGAAATACCAGGCTCTGTTTGATATGGCAAGGAGGGTCCATTTAATTTCCATATACTGTATAAACTCCAGCAGTACTATCTTAATTCAGAATTAGCTAAGCCTGTGTACATTCAATACAATCCAGGCTTAGTTGGAATTTTGGCAAAGAAGTTTAAGCAGTATATAACAGGTTCACTATAATAATTCAGCATACAGTATGACACATAATCAATATTAGAGGCTACAGTAGCTATGGCTCTTGACTCTCAGTGGATGCATGCAACAATACTGGATCACATGTACAGAATGCTGCAGTTTCAGCAGCTGTTATATCCAAGTGCCAAAAATTCAATTTTCAAGCTAAGTCCACTACTGACCATGTTATTCCACAACCAAATGTTCCTTTTTTAGTATACTGTAGCTACAGTATTTTGGCAAAATGGTGCAAAGTCTAAAGATGCTGAACATTGAGCTGAAGAATCTTTCACTGCATGTGGGCATTCAGCACACAAACAACTATTACCCTACTGAGTTGTTTGTTGGTCAAAATTACTGAGTCTTGCCTTCTCAGGTCTGCAGTACAGTACTGTCAAATAAATTCACAGCTCCATAAAACTCCAGCAACAAGTTAGTCCCATCTCAAACTGCTACAAAGTAGCGATATCATGTGACACTCAAGTGAATCTTTCCCTGAATGTAGGCTTTCAGTAAACAGCTAGTACTGCACATTCAGTACTGAGCTACCCTATACGCAGTGCCTTCATCTGCTAGTAAAGGAAATCTCTGTAGTTCTGTTGTAGTCTTACCTTTACTATGCTTTATATACATCCTTTGTATAGGCCAATATTTGAAAGAGACCTGCCTGAGTGACTGACCAATCAAAGTGGACTTAATACTGATGAGTCACTTCCTGATTATTTCAGCAAATTGACAAACAACTCCATCAATTGAAAACTGCATCATGTGACTGAGATTGCGCGCTGTCAGCACACGAGGCCGCATGCAACCCCGCGCAACTACATTTAAAAATCTAACTAAGTCCAAATTGTTCACTTGAGAATTTGTCAAAAGTATCTATCTTTGTTACTTTACCACTTTTGACATGTATAATTTGCACTGTTAAGTGATAAATACTACTATGCATTAACGATAAGAGGACATTTCTCACCTTGATAAGGTTAAATCCATCAGATCCAACTAAAACACCAGCCATAATGTAACCAAACATGGCTGGTAGGCCGATGGTGACACATATCCAACCCATTACAACAGCTAAGAGTACCACTAGTACAATATCCTGAACAAAACAATCAGAGAAATTTAAAAGTAAGAAAAATGACCAAGTCCCTTTCAGTCATATTAAACATTCTTTTTTATCCATTTATATCTCACAGAATGACTCTTTCCTTCTACGCTACGTATTTATGCTCACTAGGAACAATAAACAAAGCATTACAGGGTTAATATTTCAAGACAGGGATTAAAAATGCCCTATTTTAGAACTTAAAACCAGGTTGCACCACAAAATGTACCTAATTTATTTTGATGGTTGCCTCACTTAGATTGGATCTACAATATTTGCCCAGTCAGTCTACATTCTGTCCCCTTCCCCAAACCCCCTGCCTTGAACACCAATTCACAGGGCATAGTACACTGACATATGCTTCGGTATATAAAATTCAACATGACAGAAGTACCCAAAGTAGATGGTGGTCCTCCAACGGCATGGTAGTATCCTTGGGCTTAGTCATTATATACTGATTGTTGTTAGTGTCCACTAGTATACTCATCTCATGTTCTTCCTTTTTTTCTGAATGATTAGATCTCCTCTTGAAACGGGACTGATCATCAATTCGAATGACAGCTTCGATATGAGATCCTTCCACCTTGACAATGGAATAAGATGGTGAAATTGAAAGTGTTATTCAAATTATTTGTAGGCATGTACTCTCCTAATGAAATCACATATGTACAGTTGCCACCAGGCTGCAGTTGCCACCAGGCTGCAGTCCCCCCTGTGAGCTGTGGTTTAGGTAACCCCTGCCTGTTGTGACAGGTGGCTAAAGGACAGGACTTTAACCATACATATTTCAATAATTGAAACAAAGCCTTAACTTAAACAGGAATCTGAAACTGCAATTCAACTTTACTCTCAAATCTAGCTTACACTATATAACCTTACACTATATAACATGTGCGTAATAGTGTGTGGTTAAAGCTGCATTCCACTGGCTTTTGACTTGGGTCTGGTAAGAAAGGCAAAAATATTTCACACCAATACCTCAAACTCTGTTCCAATACATGTTTCCTAACTCAAGATATCTCACTAAAGACTGGTTATTGCTACAAATACTTTCACTTTTCAACAAAGCCACAGGAAGTTACTGTACGCACTGTAATGTGTGCATATTGTGTCATATTCCCGTTGTTTTTCTTTTTAATGGACTGCCCTTTTTGTCCTTGAAGTAATTGATACAGTTGGAATGGTTGGATATCTTTTCCTGTGGATATAGCATTATCCATTACCATATGTAATGTACAGCAAGCGATGCCACCTACAGTAATACTGAATGCAAAGTCAAATAAGTATGCCCCAATTATGCCACAGATTTCCCATAATACACTAAATTTCAGGTAAAAAGAGCATCACTTTAAGAACTAGCATCTTCTCAATGCTTTAGCTATTGAGATGTAGATTTTAACCTCCTGAACTAAAAGGAAATTTTTAAAAACAATGAATTTTGTCTTCAGAAAATCCCTTGAAACCCATGCTGCAGTTACACTTACCAAATCCACTGCAGCTGGGATTGATCAAGTTTGCTCCCCAAAAATGTGTTATACCAAGTTGTCCCCATTCTGGCATACTGACAAATCCCAAAATCAAGAATTTCACAAATCTGCAGATCTTGTATTTTACATAGTGACAAATGTTGTTTTATAAATGGAGAATATTTGCCATATTCATCATTTTTATGTTCGGAGTTGTAGAAAATATTACATTCTACAAAGTCGTTGCGGCATATCCCGGCAAAAACTGCATTTGTCACTATCCCAAAATTGCCAAATTTTCACATTTGTCACTATGCCAATTTTCCATTCGTTGGTAAGCCAGATAGGAAATTATAAGTGTTGCATATGAATAGAATGCTAAAGAGTACATTACCATGTGGTATATTCTCTACACATGGACAAACCTGGATCTATTAGCTTTTAATCTTTCAATTTCCTTGCCTACCTGCAAAATGAATGGTTGTACACTAAACTTTATCTTAATTCCTTCAATTTCACTGAACATGATGGTTTGAAATTCACAATAAATGAAGAGGATTTAAGGCTAATGGACCCCACTAATGGCTGCCTACAGTCACCTAACACAAGTGCTGATCGGATCTGTCTATACAACGCTGCACCAAAAAAGGCTACTGTATCATTAATGCTGTACTGCAATAAACAATACGGTACCAAAAGTTCAATAAGACATATACAGGCCTTTAGTGTAGTTCAGTACACATCAGGCAGACATGTCATTTGGAGGAGTTTTGGATCAAAGCAACCTCAAACAACAATCCATGCAAAATAATCCTATACAAGATCCCCATTAGTGAGATAGAAAATTGCATGCAAAACAACTATTCACTTCATCTTTGCTTACAGTAGTTGTTGTACCATTACAGTATAGGTAACTTCCAGCTGTATTTGATATTTACAAAATTCAAGAGAAACCTGTTATGCTCAATGTGACAGGTCTGTAGTTAGCAAAGTCTCAAAGGGTATGCACTATAGAGCCTACAGTAATTAATTCCTGCACAACTTTTACAGTGTTTTAGAATTTAGAAGCAACACATATGTATGTCTTCATAACCCACCAACTTTCCCCATGTGACAGTGTGGAGCTGCAAGCATCCATAGATATGTGGACATTCCACTCCAGATCCATCATTTTGGGTGTCTCCTCTGAGGTGTCCTGTGACAGACTCATTCCTTGGGTTAATCTGTCTTGCCCAATAAAGCACTTTCTATGTTGAACTTGACAACATGGTTGGAAGCCTTCCAGATCTATACATCTAGTCCAGAATCAGACTCTTCAGTCCTTATGTACCTTTGTAAAATTGTCAATCTGACTGCTTTCTTTAATATTTTGTTTTGCCTTTAAATTTTCAGGTCCCCATGCAGACTGAAGCTTTTTTGAGATTCAGCTGGTTATTTCACTTACAGTAGGTAATTAGTCTTTTGTGTTATATCTGCCAGGTGTGCAAATGAAGTGCAAACAGTTGTAGTATTAATAGCACAGTGTAGCTCTGTCATACACAGCATGTTTCAAGCATTTAATTGAGCTCCTGAATACACATATTAAGGGCTGTATATGCAGCACAGTTCAGTCCAAAGCAAAACAGTTTATTCCTATTGCCAGTCATTTAGGTGTGTATTGGATTCTGCAATGTCATGATGTATTATTGTAAAGCTTTTGTATGTTCTTGAATCAAGAGATCTGCAGAATCTACAAGGTGGTGGTACATGGTGTCACTTTGCAATAAAAAGAGTTATTCGTGTGTGGGATGATAAAATCAAAAGGGTTTCAGTGACAGCTACTGTAACTAACTTTTAATTACTGCATTCATTCCCTATGAAAGAACTGTTTACCAGCTTGAATATATCTACAATGGCACAACAACAATTGTGCTAGAAAACAATTTCCATTGTTAACATTTTCAGTGATGTTTCTTTGGTAGAAAATGGGGTAGCAGGGAATGATGCTCACTCTGGCATTGGATCTTCGATGAGTCAAATGATTAGGGCCTGGACTTCAGGGCATCTTATGGGGCCTTGGCCCTCCTTTGCCCTTCAACCTGTTATGTTATGTTATGTTTATGTTATGTGCTATAGAGGAGGGATTTGTGAAAGACACTAGCTCTGCTACAAATGAAAAGTTGCTTTTTTAAAACTAAATGAAATATTCTAATGCAATCATTTAATGATGATTGCTACATGATCACAGCCCTATTTACTGTACTAAACATCTTGAATTATCATCCACTTCACTTTCACCATCTCCAAGCAGAAGGCTACTGCTATGCATACAGTATTGATATCACACCTACTGCAGTGTAGGATAAACTCCTTCACAAACATTACCTGTACACTTTCAGTGTGTGAATCACATATTAAATCTGCCCATTACTTTGTCAAACTGTACAGTATGACCATGCTAAGCTACAATTATCACGATTCACACAAGTTTGCTGGAACTAATATCTATTTCAGGAACCCAGGCCTCTGCTGCTGCTGAAGTGGGGAATACTTGGCCCCAGACTAAGCCCTGATATATTAGGCATAAACAGTCTACCAACGTAAAATATGTAGGATTATTTCAGTAGCCTTTACAGCTCAAGATATACCTCTTTAAATGATTGAATGTTTCTGGAGTAACTTGCTGTTTAAATGCAAAAACAAGGGAGTCAAGTCAGAGACCAGGGAGCCAATTTTAAAGAGTAGAGGCTAACCGTGGAAGCGGTCCAATATGTTCACTAAAATAAATGCATTTTAGGGGGGCCCAAAATACAGTTAAAAGCGGCCTATAATTCCACGGCAAAAAAATTGAGGGAGCTAAAGCCCTCTCAGCTCCCGCATCTCCGCAGTCATTGCAAGTGTTGCACATTGTAAGCATTTCTTTTGTAAGACCTATGATAGATTACTTCATTACTCATCAGATAGGCCTATTATTTGGTTTGGTAATTGATACTGATGGTTATCAAGGACACAAGTTTAACTTCCAAAATAAAACCCTCAGGCCATAACAGTAACTAATGTTATGACTGTTACATATTGTCTTCATGGAATTATCACCTCCTAATATAATGGTGACCACATCCTGATACTTCAAGATAACTCAAGTGTAAGCTATTACACGTTACCCAATCATCCTGACCATGTATTACTAAGAAGTAAACAAACACACCTGTATGTATGTATTATATCTATTGTCCGTAGCAGTGAGTGACCCTGAGTGACCAGGCACTCTGAATACAGAAGGTAGCAAAAAAGGTGGCAAAAACAAAGGATAACATTTGCCATCAATCTGTCCTTCTCTGCTTATATTTATTGCAAAATTTGCATATTTAGCTCATACTTACAGTATACATAATTTCATGCAAATCAGAAATAGCCAGGCTGTAAATGGTCTATTTTTGAAGGATTCTGATCAGAATTGCAGCTATTTTCTAGAAATTTGTAACGTCAAACACTTCCTTTGACATTTTCATGTCACCATACAGTATCTTTAATCAGCAAAATTGTCTTTAGTTTTAACTTACCTTCTTTGATTGATCAAAGACATGTTCTAAAATAACATCTTCTAATTTATCTGCTGCCATGGCAACCTCATCAAGTACTTCATCCAACATAGCTTCCAGCTTGTTGTGAGTGGCATTTGCATTTTTTAAATGTTCTTTGAACTGAATCTGTAATTTTTCTACAGCTAGTAAATCATTATACTCTTGCTCTTCCTTCAGTGTTGCAACCTTTAGAGCTTCAAGTCTCTGTAGACTACTCTCTTTCATGTTATTAATGTCTTTATAGTTACCCTGGAAAGAGAAAAAAAGGCAAAAATATGGTGAAAGCAGACAACCATTAAAGGGATATATTGTGCTTTTTTCACAAGGAAATTTCATCCTTCTAAAAGCAATATTTATCAGCAATGAGTGATAAACAATTACAAATAAGGCAGTATATGGTAGCCTTCTTTTCAAAAAATAAGAATTCCTCAGATAGAAATTCAGTTATTTGTTGCTCAAGAATCATTTTTTCGAACAAAATTTCAACATTTCAAAAGATGCAACTTCCATAACTCTTCTTGTGCGTAATATTTTGAGGAGATGAAGCCTCTGCTGGGGTTTTATTGTTGATACCAAATGATTTGGAAATGACTGAAGGTATTTACATTTAATGCTATGTTGGAGCATTTTAAACTCAATATTACACTTTAATTTCAGTTCCTTCTTTTAATCCTTTCACCGCCCCATCCCCCCCAAAACTTCCCCACAACTATTATTGCCAGGAAGGATATTTGCAGAAAACAAAGATCACACCTTTCCACTTTTTGCAAAATTTCAAATTCAATGCTCCCAAAATTCATGCTTGTTAACACATGAACATAATGGGCAAAACAGTGACACTTTGCCAACTGCAGTAGCTCTTCTAGTATTAAAACAACTTTCTGATTATTTAAGCATAAGCAATGGACTAGGGAAATCAACCCAGTGAACCACAAATGGAAAAAAGCCCATGGAAGGCCTGACTTAAGGCAATTGGTTACAAACTGAGCAGTAAACCTCATCTAATTCACCAATCAAAAGCAGCTTAAACCATGCTTACAGTATTTGGGAACAAATGAATAGATGTACCAAACAGCTTTGCACTTAGCCTACTGTAAGCAGGCCATTGTGTGCGCCTTTCATTAGATTCTACTTCATTCAAATATCAAAAATCCTACTTTTTCTACTACAAATAATAGTAGTCTTTCTCTGCTTCAATGCTTAGCAGGGGATGTTTCCAAGTTACATAGCATACGGCTACCTATGGTATACAATAGCCTGCCAACATTCTATCAAATCTCATTTAATACGATCACCTAAAAAAACATCACGACAAAAATTAAATCACTGAATTATATCTTGTGTAATAGTTAATATACAGGTATGTGCATCACACATACAGCCTGGTACACATTTACCACATATACAAAAGCTAATTAGGTTATTCCCCATTCGTTGTACTGTATCACTGTATGTGCTGTACGAAAATACGCTATTCATACTTGTTTCTTGTACCACATGACCTTCTCATGTTTCGTTCCGCAAAATGCAGGATTCCTAAAAATGGAAACTGGACAAAGTTTTGCAGACTCTGTGTTATAGCGTAGGCTATAGAGACCTGGGTGCATTATGATTTTGAGAGAGCACCATCTTTTGGCTACTACACAGTCTGCTCCGCAGGCTACTTCGCACTGTGTAGTGGCATGTACTGTATTCAGTGCTGGCATGCAACTTTCCTCTTTCAAAAAATGACAGGTGTGACTATGTAAGATACAGTAGTAAACATGGTGTTCAATAAACCATATTCACCTGCTTTTCCAGTAACAGTTCTGTTTGAAAAACAGCCAGCCACCACTTCTTACTAATACAGGACAATTCCAGTTTAAGGTGTGGTACAGTAGCTACACAGTGCATTTAGATCAGAATTTCCACCTACAGGTATAAATGTGTTTGTTATTGGAGAACAGGTAGGGTAATGAGAAGTACATAAGAATTGTGGAACACTCTAAAACAAAAGTCCCAAGCTTCAACTTTCACAATTCAATATTACACAGTTAGACCACAGGAGTATTACCTTTGAGCCATTACAGCAGGCCAGCAAGGCTGGTAGATCTGTATTGGCATTAGTTAGGCCTACTGTACTACATGTCTCTGTTAGAGAGCCTGTTGGCAGTAATTAGTATGTCCCTGTTAGAGAGCCTGTACAGTGCTTGTTGTTTTTCATTACGGCACAGTGAATATTCATATACTAGTGCATTCTTATTGGCTGAGGCACCAAAGGTTTGTATATAATGGAATAAAAGATTGAGAACCATCATGATCAAGCTGAACATTTTTTAATTATTTTTATGCTAACTTAATAGAGTGTGTCACAATTATTTGTTGCAGTGTACATAATTTGTTCCCTTTGTTTCAAAGTAGTCCTGCTTAAACATTGTGCTAATAGTTTATAGTAGGTAGGAACAACTCAATGTATTCTTCTTTTGTTAAACAGCTAGGTAGCATCAATTTAAAATGAGTAGAATCCTTCCCATGGCACAGCTGGCTATGAGAAGCTACAGTAAGTATTTTACTCTCTCTTACTCAAGAGACTATTCAGGTATTCCAGATTAGTTCACAGACTGAATAAATCTTCTCATTGTGCAATAAATGTACTCCTGGCAGCCTTTACAGACTCAAGTGCAGTTTAACCAGCAAATACATTGTATTAGGTACACACTTAATGTTGTCTTTCAACACATGTAGCAAAAATATATGAATACACACCGGTACCGTACATAGAGTTTTCTTCTAGCTAAAATATTCAGTACAACACATTTGGCTTCATGATCCACTCCACGTCTTCTGTACACAATGCATGAATGCAACTCTTTAGCCCAATGGTACCACTGGTACCTGTGGTACAGTTGAACCAATTACTACACTACAGTACATCACGAAGCTCTACCCAACAGACCTGTTTCCAAATAGCAATTACAATGGATTGTGGGATAGAGTTTTGGTGTGTGTCATTTTTTGCCACAGTAAAATATCATTGACAATGACGACACACACCAAAACTCCATCCCACAATTCTTTGTAATTGCTATTTGGAAACAGGTCTATGGTGAAGGACCCCAAATTTGCCATTTTTTCTTTTAAAACAGGCCTTGAATATTAAGAATTTCCAGGTGTGCTACAAATCACACTGCTCTGGAAATTGTGGAGTGTGGTAGGTGTGCAATTTTGTAAAACTTCTATGAGCTGACATTCTTCACCAAGGTATGCAAAAATCTATCTTCTCACAGTGATTTTAGGTGAGTGATGGGTTTGCAATCACACTCCCATGCCTCAAAATTTAAGGCCTAAAGTATGAACACTACTGTACTAGGAATTTGTAATGTTCAAAGTGCTCCAATTTTGCTTAATCTGCAAATATGGAGCTTGAATTAAAAAAAAAAATTTGGATTCTTAGATTCCTGTAAGGAAATTTGAGAAGTTCCAATTATTTATCTGAGGTTATATGACAACTAACGACTGCTATTGTTTCATAATGTTATCTAAGGTCTGAAGATTATAGGCTCTCTGACAACATTTAAAAGGTTTCTGAAACTGATTGTATTACTTGTTAGGGTAATGGATGAGGTTAGGGATTAGCACTACTGTTAGCCAGTTGGAAAACTTCTTGTTAAACAGTGTGCATGGGCCCAGAAAATTTGAAATTAAACGAACAAAACTTTAGCACTTTACAGTAGTTGACTGCTGTCACATGATGATCTGGTGTCACATACTGTGTGGCAAATTTCTGATTTTTTTTTTTTCAGAGTGCAGAAAAGTTTTCAAGACTAATTTGTGGGTAACTAATAGTTTATAAGGGACTGCAATTTCTGGTGCAAGGCATGAAGAAAATTTTGAGTCTTTTTCAAACAAAAAAATTGCAAGTAAGGAGCTTGTACTGGAGAGAATTCATAATTTTATGAGAGTGAAGTAAGGAAAGTTTCACTGTAGTTGACAGTGGTTACTTGATGATCCAGTGTATTATGCCGTATTGCAAATTTCCAAATCTTCACCTTTTAACTTTTAACCCCCACCAGCCACCCTCACTCCATCTCCCATCCCTGAGTTTGTTTAAAATACAACTGTGATTTCTCTCTTAGAATGAGGCAACTGAAATTCTAGTTTGAAGAAATCCTAAAAATTAACCTACCATAAATACTTACCGTTAGGGCCCTCTTTAAACTACCAATGGAAGAAAATATTGAGTTCTCACTCTCATTGAGTTCTTTTTGGAAGACCTTGAAGGTATGAATTTGAAAGGATTTCATCTCTTCTGGGAGTTCCTTATCACCTCTCACTTTGCTGATGGATTGTTCTAATTTGTTCATCACACTAGCTTTGGTGTGGATTAAAGTCACAAGATTATGACAGGAGTGGGTTAGCCAGTGCATAACTTGGTTCCGGGAGTTTAATGGAATACCATGCTTAGCATGTTGGTTGTCTTTTCCTTGCTTCACATTGTCTCTTCCCTGCTTGAGGTTCACTTTCAAATTGTTGCTGCATGATACTGATGATGTTGTCAAAACAATAGCAAATGCTGCAACCCATAAGTGGTGCGATGACAGCATTCTCATCCTGATGGTATTCCTTGCTCTGTAATAAAATAATATTCATTTAACCTTACTAAGGCAAGTTTGAACAGCATTATACTTTGAGAAAGGAAATCTGGATGACAATTATTACATTTGGTCTCACAACAGGAGAATTGTCAATTAAGCAAACACACAAACATGTTACAAAAGTCACTTAGTGAAGAAAGCACCTTTGGGTGTAATCCATTGCATTAACCAATCAGATGTCACCTTTTAGTTTTGAATTCAAAATACTGCAGAAACTTTTAAGAAGTCATGCAAAGAAAGGAAAATACTTATTTTAGCCTATTCTTAAACTCAAACACATACTGTAACATTCCAAATAAAGTCAACTACTGTACAAAACAACATCCATTCATACAAACAGAAAACCAAAAGGCGTAGTGATTCCACGGTTTTTCCAGGATTTAAAGCATCTTTTTTTTTTCAATTCCATGACAATCGATTACTTTTGTGAAAATCCCAAAGTAATTGCAATCGTAACCGATTACAATGGCAAAGTAATCGCAATCGTCGTTTCATTTCTGATTACACTGAAGTTGAATTGCACCAAGAAGTAAAGTTACCAAACAATTTTTTTCAGTGCTTGGATCTTTGACACAATTTAATCGTCCCTCTTTTCTTGGATGTTCCAGCTTAAAATGAGTGAGAAGTACATGGGTTCAATAATCTCTACTTTGGGAGGACTTGGCTCTGTCCAGGCTCATCTAGAGCAATGTCCATGGCCTTTTCTCCAGTTGTAGGCATTGGATTGTTTTGCCTACTACATTGTTTACGTGGGAAGAAAATGTAATCACGATTGCAGTCATGATTACATTGCAATGTACAATCGCAATGGTAATCAATTACTTTCATTTTTAGTAGTAATCGTAATCATAATCGCAATCGTAAAATATGAAGTAATCACAATCGTAATCCGTTACACTGAGATGTAATCCCCCCCAAGCCTGTTTCCAGGTAAGGCTGCGAACCCTGCATCGCAGCATGGTATGACCGTCGGTAACATACCAAGTTTTATGTTTGCAAACTGTACTGGTACCGCACCAAAATTTTCTGCCACAATGATTGAATATTGTGATTAGGAGAGGTATTAGTCATTGCGGATTTGTGAGTATCTGCAAACCTAATGTTATTTTGGCAAATCTCTCAATATAATATTTGTCTAGGTTACCGCTACCCGCTGAGCAGACTCGGTTTGTTCACTCCCCCTTGAAGGCTTCACAAATCACCATCTGCCAAAATGAAGAGGCTTGCATCCAATTTTAGATGCAAACTTCATTACCATAATATGACTTATTCATACCCTACCTCATTTTTTAAATGCTATTGTGTTTGAGCGAGTGTGTGTATTCTTGTTGTTGTAAACTAAAGGACAAGAGTGAAACCAGATCAGATCACTAACTGCGTTGCATAATCACCTATCCAGTGGGTACTACCGTGAAGTGTGCTTTACGATGCTGGATGCCATATCAACTCTGTGGGTGGCATGGGTTACTGCATGATTTAAACGGGACCAGAAGTTGCCTTCTTGTGAATATTCACTAGTAACATTCATCCAGTCTCGAGGCCACATATTTCTATGAATATTCAAAGAATCTGTTTGGTGTTCACTTTGGCAGACTTGGTGGGGATATGACTGAACAAGGAATATGCCCTACAGTCTGCTACGCAGGCAAGGTTACCGCAAAAAAATCAGTACCGTACTGAACCTTTTTGGTGGTAACCTAGCAACATTGTGCTGACTGATTTGCCAAAAAAGTGCCACCATTTTGTGTGTTGTCACTATTAAAATTAGAAAATTTTGAAAAAGGGGAGGGGAAGACATATGACATATGCATAGGGTTGGACGGTACCCTGAAAATATTGGTACTGATATTGTAAAACACTCAGAACTGGTATTGAGGCAGTACCACTTCTCAACTCTCTGGTAGGGAAGTGGAGTGGGAAGGCTACTGTAAGCCATGCATGGCCCCCATGTTATCCTGCACATTAATGGGTGTTGAACTGGGTTAATTACCATGCAGGAACCTCTGCTCTAAATGTTTATGTAAATATTTTAATCATCCTCACATCCTAACAGTTAATTTTGTCGGCAAATATAATAAGTACAACTAATTTCACAACTGACAAACCAGATTTTCTGACTAAAACATATTCATTGTATGCAACCTAAATTGAAGACATCAGAAATGCTAAGATACAAGGCACCCTAGCAAAGTCTCCCACAACTGAAGTCTTCTCTTCACAGTCTCCCTTCTAAAAAATTAAGACACCCAGGCCTCAAATTTAACGGCAGCCATGACGGCCATTGCCGTCATACATTTCCTTTTTGCCAAGATGTCCTGGTAAAATGGTTAAAATCCATGGCCAAAGTTGCCGTCATGCTCTCCACTAATGGCTTCCGTGCCCTCAGACCTTATTGTGAAGTTCTACCTTATCACTAAAATGCAAGTAATACATGTGTTTGATGAACATACATAGAAACTCAAAACTCCTTAAACTCAGCACTTTCTACATAAAAAAATGCTACTTTCTGAATTCTTTCAGTTTTAGTACAATGAGACACATGCCTTGCAATACAAGCTGAAGCTACGTAGCCTGCTCCATAGTTGCATACCGAAATACAACAGCAAGTCTATAAAAAAAGGCAACGTGATTGATTCATTAACCAGGGCCAATCGCAACTCACGATACCATCACTGGAAGTTTAGTGTGTAAAAATCCCCGCACTGAGATCAAGTTACTTTGATCATGTGCACACTGTACTGTACTGCACTGTGAAGAAGACTTTGGTTTCCTCTGCTGCGTGTGTGGATATTGACTGTGGTTTAAGAACTGCTACAGTACATTTTGGTCTGGGTTGGGTTCGTTTCTCATGGTCTGTTTATACCTACTAAATAATCTCACACTAAACACACTGCTGTTTTAACATTATTTCAGTAAGCAATGCAATTCATTCCCATTTGTATGATGCAAATTATTTTGCGAATAGTATTTACAGGTAAAGAGCAGTCCCCCCACCCCCCCCCCCAAAACTTATTTTGAAGAAAAAGCTAAATAGCACAATTTTCGTCTCATTTCTCTTCAGAGTATCTTGCATTACATTTTATGATTTAACTACTGTACTGCATATTCAAGGTAAACCAAGCAGTTATTTCCAGTAAATTTCACATTTGAAGAGAAAAAACGTCACGTGAATCTCAACAGCCAATCTTACAACTGGACAGTCTACTACACTACTTCATTTTGGGATGACTGCGCCTGCCCTTTAAACAAAATCAGTCTGTAACTGAAGTTGAGTCTTCCGAAACGTGCTTATGACCTCTGCACCTCCAATTCGAAATTGATATCAGAGTACATTGAGACGAGAGTTTCCTGGGGCTTATAGCCAAGCCCTTTGAGTCTAACTAAGATTGCACGTTTTAAGTTCTACAATTGCCCACCGTCTGTGAAGCAATCCATGCGTCTAATTAAGGCCCAGGAGCTTGGGTTAGCACATCTCTTGAGTTGGTGTTTGCTAAATTTATTATGTTTAGAAATTGCCATTGTGTCCCTATTAAAATTTGAAAATGGCCCAAACGCCCTGACTTATTGCCTTGATGCCCTCCAAAATGGAAAATAAATGCAGGCCAAATGAACATGCCCCTTGAGATCTGAAGTTTAAGGCCTGGACAGCCAGTTACAAAGTCACTCCTGACAAATTCGCCTCCTAACAAAGTCAGACCTTGAAAAAGGAAGTCCCCTGCTGGATAAGCCAGGTTTCCCCAAGGCTAACTAAGTCTGTCGCAGTTTGTCTTGTACTGTTCTATGCTTTCCAAAGACTCAACCCCCCTTTTCCCCCCTCCCCCCCACAAAAAAAATAACCATTTTACTGGTAACGTCATTCTCATAAGGGAATCTTACGGCCATTGCATAAAAAAAGGGTCCTCTTGTTCTGAAGGCTCATTTTAATAAACCACTGATTGTGTGTGAGAGAATATGGGTCAACTTCAATCCTTTAATTTCCTTGTGCATGTGGGCTACCCATTCGGGCCCCTTATCAATCTCAATAAATGCCACCACAGATTTGAGCTTACCCATAAGAGTTAGTTCATTATAAGATTTAATCACACACCAACACCAATGTGTTAATGAAATACTTAGTGTCATATTTTACAGTAGCTATGATTATAACATGAATGATAGTGTTTTAAGTTCACTTTTGAGAAAGATCTGGGTGTTGTTATTACTGGGCATTTGTACAGTATAAGCAGTTGGTAAGACCCCATCTTGACTATGCCGCTCAGGCTTGGAGCCCCTTCTTTAAAAAGGACAAGTTTCCATTAGAGCAAGTTCAGAGGAGAGCCACTTGCCTTATACCTGAGGTAAGAAATTTGCTTGGCTCAAACATCTTGGGCTTACCACATTGGAGCTGGGAAGGATCAGGGGGGCATGTTCCAGGTTTACAAGTCTCTTTTTAAAAGGAAACTAAGGAATCTCTTGTCTTGTAGTTAGTAATTCTTGGGTTTGTGGGCATTGTAAAAAGCTGGGAAAGCCTTTTGCATGGCTTGACATTAGGAAGTTTAGTTTCTCCCATAAAGTTGTCAAAGAGTGGAATAGTCTGCCAGATTGGGTAGTTAACTCCCCATCAGTACACTGCTTCAAGGTTAACACTGACAAGTTCTTCCATGGATCTGGATCTGGAAAAATACTGCACAACTCTCCTGGTGGAGTCAAACGTGCAGGGTTGAGTGTGTGCATGTAGTTAGTCGTCCCGTCTGAGGATCCTCAAGGCTGCGCTCTTGAATTGCTTGGGGTCCTCGAGATCTGTAATGTTCTGGGGGAGCAGGTTCCAGTCTCTGACGGTCCGAGGAAAGAAACTGTATTTGTAGCAGTCCTTATTGGTTGCTATATTTGTAAAGCTATTAGAATGGTGATGCCTAGAGGGCCGCCGGGCCGGTTGTAGGTTGTTGATTGGCAAGGCTAGGAGGCCCAATCTGGCTTTGTGAAGAATTGCTAGCCTGTTGGCAGTACGCCTGTTTCTGAGACTATCCCACCCGAGGTCGTTTAGCATTTCAGTCACACTACTATGGGGGGAATAGTCATTATAAACAAACCTAGCAGCCCTACGCTGAATTTGCTCAACCTTATTGGATAGGGAAGTGGTGTAGGGATCCCAAACAGAAGATGAATACTCCAATAAAGGCCTAACAAGTGTGAGATAGGCATTAGCTTTGACACTCCTGGGGCAGGAGTATAAATTTCTTTTAATAAAAGCCAAAGACCTATTTGCTGACGAAGTGATACGATTAATATGTCTATTCCAGGTAAGGGTATTAGAGATGTCAACTCCCAGATAAGTGTGGCAATCTGCAGACTCCAGGGTATCGTTATCTAGAGTATAATTAAAAAACTTGGGTTTCCTTGAGTGAGTAATCCTCATAGAAAAGCACTTCTTGGTATTAAAGTGCATTTGCCATTTATTTTGCCACTCAGAAAGGGTGTTTAGATCATTTTGGAGCTGAACCTGGTCAAGATTATTCTTTATCTGTCTATAAATTACACAGTCGTCAGCAAAAAGTCTTACTTCAGAAGAGATATTATCAGGCAGGTCATTAATATAAACTAAAAACAATAGGGGACCCAAGACTGTACCTTGGGGAACACCAGAGATAACATCCACCCAATCAGAAAAATCACCACTCACTACGACTCTCTGCTTCCGGGACTTAAGAAAATTAGCAATCCAGTTAAGGGTGTTGCCTCTAATACCATAGTTTTGTAATTTACAAAGCAGCATGACTGTGGTAGAATCTGATTGTTTGGGACTTTTGTCTAATTAGGTTTGGTGGTTTGACTTTTGATTAGGGTTTCGGCATCTTATGGGGCCTTAATCCTCCTTTGCCCTTCAACATATTAAGTTACGTTATATAGGCTAGGTCAAATGCTGTACAGTAGTTGCCCCTTTGGACAGGCAAGGAATACCGTGGCCATATTCTACACAAGCCCCCCTTCCCCCAGCCAGTGGCATAAACACAGGGTGGCTTCGGGGGTTGAAACCCCACACATACCTCCCAAGTGACTTGCATTTCGTGGATTGGACCCGCATTTGAACACCCAAACCCGCTGACCCACCAAGCCCTCTGAAAAAACCGCATTTCAAATCTCCGAAGTACAGTATTCTTAGTTAGAGAACAACACAAATTTACAAATAAATGAGCTAACCAGTAACTGCAAATTCAGTAAATCGTATCTCACAGCACATTCAACTGCTCGCTATACAATGCATAGGCCTAGGTCTTGGTATGTATGGAAAGTGTTTGCTGTCGCAAAATTGTTATCCACTAACCTTCGCAGCACGTTTATCATTCCTGTCCCTGCTAAAATATTGTAATAACGTCGTGCAACGCCACATTCAGTAGGGAAAATAAATGCCAACTTCACAGGTCACAGGCGGGGCTTGTCTCAGAGTTGCCCGAGTGTTTTGGACTGTCTTTACAGTTCTTGCCATCTTGGCTTACAATTACAGTATGTTTTTTGGCGGTAACCTACTGCAGCGACATTGTGTTGACTGATTTGCCAAAAAAGTGCCACCATTTTGCATGTGGACACTTCTAAAATTCACTCCCTCCCCTTATACCCTTTCCCCTGGCCCAGGCCGGCAATCCACCAATGGACAGATCAGGAGGAAGTGGTACAAGTGGTACAGTGGTAATGAACTGGGTCTCCCAGTCATGAGGTCGTGAGTTCAAGTCCCAGCCCCGACATCAAAATTGTCGTCTAGTTTTCTGGGTTGTAGGCTAGATAATCTGCTATCCCTTAATCATAGACGTTACACTGTGAGTTTGTCTCACGAGACTGGCGTTGCCAGCTTGGCGTTAATACCCCTTCACTGGGGCGTTGCCAAGTTCCCGTAAGGGAGGATCAAATGAAAACAAACAAACAAAACAAAACAATTTGATGGACCCGCATCTAACGTTAGGCCTAGTCCTAAGCTAGGCTAGGCTAACCTCTCGGAACTTGGGAGCTATGCCCCCATGACCCAACCTTGAAATGCAAAAAAATGCCTAAAATAGTGATTTTGCCTGATGAATTATTAAAATATAGACCAAGAGCCTAGGCCTGGGCCTAAAGTTGGTGAATTATCCAATTATTAACTTAGGCCTAGGGCCTAGGCCTACGGTTAGACAAATGCCTGAACAGTGTCAGTGAGTGACGTTAGGATAGGCCCTAGCCTAGGCCTAGGCTAGGCTTTAACTTAGTTTTTAACGTTAGCTAACGTTAGACAACGATTCGTGGAACACAAGGTCAAGTGTTCGATAAAGGCTAGATAACCAACAATTGAGGGGTCATACTTTTATTTTTGGAGCTGACTGCCTTGTGATTTACAGTCTGGATTTCGGTTGCAATGCCTTCTTCGCCGTACACTTTAGGCCATATCACTACTAGTAGTAGTACTACACGATCAGCTAGCCTAGCAGCTAGATGTACTACTGAGTGTAGGTGAGCTGCAACGGCCGGAACGCTAGCTGTAGACTATGTACGTAACTACTGTATCAGGCTAGGCTAGGCCTGCTACTAGCACTAGTACTACCTGAATATACAAGCTACTGTACCTATGTATGCAGCAGTTGCAAGTTGCAGTTATGGACTGTTTACGATTTACAATGCTGCACCCACAACCGCGGGGTTTATTGACCTGGTAAACAACCCACTTTGTGCATAAATCATGGAACTACCTCGGATTTAAGTCAAGGAACAGGACGTCTGTCGGGTTCTCGGTGTTGAGTGTAGAAATGGCACATTTCTTCACTCAACACCGAGTTATGTTGGACCACTGACCCCGAATCCAGGAAGGCAAATTGACCGCAGAAAGTTCAAACCCCTGGAATTGGAGTGTTCCACATTGAGAACACTTCATCGAGATCTTTGAAAAAGTCCCGGGCCGGCCCGAGATCTAGACGTGGCAAACTTATTTTGGGGAGCAACAGCTAGAAATCACCATTTTCTTTTTGTTCAGCCTTCGAAGAATGTTCAAAATATTTTTTGACTTCATAGTCAAAATATTGCACATGCAAAGTAAACGAAGCGGCAGGGGAGTCGATTTGGTTTTCAAAGTGGGGGAGGGGGGCGGGGAACATCTGGCCTAATTTTTTTCTCCTGTCCTGGTAATAAGGTGTGTACAGCGGCGTCGTAGCTAGACACTTTTTCGGGAAGGGGGGTATAGTGGGCAAGCTTTCAGGTATTTCAAATATTTGAAAATATGGAGCTTGTTTTGTAGAAAAGTTTTGGTTCTGGGTTACCTGTAAGAAAATTTGAAAACTTGGGGGATTAAGTTCCTATGGGCAAATCTGAGATTGAACCGACGGCGATCAAAGATAGATGTTGCTACTTAATCTTATCCAACCCATACGAAATGAGGCCCCTCACGAAATTTTTTGAGTCAACAGCTTGTACTCAAGAAAATTTTGAATTTTATAAAAGAAAATTCATGAAATATAGCATTTTAGTTTCTGGTGTCACTTGATGATCTGGTGTCACATATAGCAAATTTTCGTTTTCACACTTGCATAGTCCAGATCTCGGAAAAATTTTGCTGCTTTGAGACAAGCCTTAATGAGTTTTCGTAGGCTTTTCGTAGGCTCATTTTACAGTACCGTAGGCTCATTTTACAGTACTCTAAGGGGAATTTTGTTGCTATGAGGGAGGACACACGGGGTTTCTCATCTACCTATTTTAACGGGGGGCAAGATAATCGTACTGTGGAAGAAAATTGGCAACTCATTAAGTCCTTTCTTGAAAGAACTGTGAAGGATAATATTCCGACTAGATTGGCCAAATCCAG
The DNA here is from genome assembly GCA_037179385.1 of Holothuria scabra. NCBI lineage: Eukaryota > Metazoa > Echinodermata > Holothuroidea > Aspidochirotida > Holothuriidae > Holothuria > Holothuria scabra. The sequence continues at coordinate 36,865,942 of CM074190.1, forward strand.
AAAATCTCTCCCATGGATAACCGACAGTATTCGTAGGCTAGTTAGGCGTAGGAACAGATTGCATGCCCTTTTTAAAAAAAACCCGGAAGACTGGTATTTATGGGAGATGGGCTCATCTGCGAACTAAAATCAAAAGAGAGATTCACACCTCCCACAAAAAGTACATCAATGGAATGATCGGCGGTATCAAAGCTGATGCCAAACCCTTCTGGAGATATATTAATGGTCAGAAGAAAGATAGGCATAATATCCCCCCTCTTAAGAACGATGATAAGCTAGCTGTCACTGTCTTGGACAAAGTTCGTGCTCTCAATAACCAGTTCTGTAGTGTATTTACTAAAACAGTGTTTCATACTGTTCCCCTCATCAGACCCACGTGTAAGAGAATGAGTGATATAACTATATCCACCTTTGGCGTTGAAAAGCTTCTGCATGGTCTTAAAATCAATAAGGCCATGGGACCAGATGGCATCCATCCTTGGGTCCTGAGAGAGATTGCCACTGATTTTGCACCTGTTCTAAGCCATCTCTTTCAGCAATCCCTTACAAAGGATGCATTCAGAGGATTGGAAGACTGCAAATGTTTGCCCTATTTTCAAAAAAGGTGACAGTTCCCTACCTTGTAATTACAGGCCTGTTTCTCTTACATGTGTCTGCTGTAAATTATTAGAACATATTATTGCCTCAAACCTTATGAATCATTTTGAAATACACAACTTACTCTCTCCCACCCAGCACGCCTTTCGTAAGTCTCATAGTTGCGAAACACAACTTGTGTCGATAATTGAGGACTGGGCTTCCTCCCTCGATGCCCATAAACAAATCGATGTGTTTATCTTGGATTTTGAGAAGGCCTTCGATACTGTTCCTCATGAACTGCTGAAGACCAAGCTGTATACACTTGGTGTTTCAAATCAGATTCTTCGTTGGGTTGATGACTTTCTTGTTGATCGTAAACAATCTGTTGTTGTCAATGGAACCCGGTCTCCCCCGATGCAAGTTCTGTCTGGAGTTCCCCAGGGGTCTGTCCTTGGACCGATTCTCTTCTTGGTGCATATCAATGATATCGTCGATGGTGTTTCTTCCAAGGTTCGCCTTTTTGCAGATGATTGTGTCTGTTACCGTATTATTGAGTCCGATGAGGATTGTCATAAACTTCAGAATGATATCAAGCAGTTGGGGCTGTGGGCTTCCACGTGGGGAATGAGATTTCAGCCCACTAAGTGTAGCGTTATTACTTTTGCTCGGAAAAAAGTCCCATACTTTTTAGGTATGTTCTAAATAGGATTGAGCTCCCGAGAGTAGATAGTATTAAGTATCTTGGAATTACCATCACTAAAGATCTGAACTGGGAGTAGCATATTCAAAACACCTGTAACAAGGGAAATAAGATTCTTGGTATTTTGTATAGAAATCTTTCTTCCTGCCCTGGTAATGTCAAGTTAATGGCTTATAAAGGAATCCTTCGGCCTGTGCTGGAATACGCCGGTAGTGTTTGGGACCCCACCAGGTTTACCTGCGCGACAAGCTTGAGTATACAAAAACGGTCTGCTAGATTTATTGCCTCTGACTATTCAAGGGAGCCAGGCTCAATGACCAGGCTCCTTAAGGAACTAAACCTTCTGCCCTTAACTGAAAGACGGAGGAAAAGTAGATTGATCCTTTTTTCCAAAGGTATGTTTGGCCTGGCTCAGTTACCTGTTGACTGTCTCCAGCGGCCTACTCGTAGAACCCGTTTAATGCATGACCTTCATGTCTGTCTCCCACATACTAGTACTAACTGTTATAAATTTAGCTTCTTGCCTCGAACCATTAAGGATTGGAATCATCTCCCCCTGAATGTAATGAGGGTTGCCTCTGTCCATAAGGACCCTATCACCTATATTACTGGGCATATTTAGCCTCTCGACGCATGCGTGGTGAAAGAATGTCCTTTGGATGTGTCACCTTTATTGAAGAAGAAGAAGAATGACGAACGTGGCGCTGAATGGTCCGGGAAGTTCTCGGAATTTCATGAGTTATCAAAACCACACAGTAGTGGTTTCACAAGTAGCAAATTTCCGAATTTTCTATTTTTCAGAGCCGCATGCATGCCCCAGCTACGCCACTGGGTGTGTAAGAGAAGGGGAACAGATGCACTGAAAATATTGCTTAATATAGTTTGAGTTACTAGGAAACTTGAACGTTTTCAAACTACATTATCTTGAAAGTGGAGGTAATTACTTCAACGGACTATACGGTCAGTGTGAATATACCGGTGGCGGATTTAGGCGGGGCGCACCCGGCTCGCGCGCCCCCTAAAATTTTCCAAAGCTAGTTTACTTACACTAAATAATTCCGTCATTTAGCTTGTTTCTACACAAGGTTGTATTGTCTTATAATTCTCAAGCTATGTAATTGTAATTGTTACAAACTAATAGCAATTTAGAGCACGCAGTTTCAAGTTTTCGATAAAATGTCAGTAGAGTGATATCGAAGGTCTCAACCCGGACCACGCTTTATGTAGAACACTAAACTTTATCTTACAATCTATCTGCTGTTTGGGTTCATCGCAAATCAACGGAAATCCTCGCTAATGTTATCATACACTCGTCATGGAAAAACAAAAGAACCGTGAAAATGTCCATAGGCTCCGCACCATCGATAATGGAAGTTCAAACTGTATGCAAAAGTAAATTATGATATCGATCAGTTGCAATACCATTCCTTTCAATGTTATTACGATGAATTCGGGAAAATTAGTCAAATTCGGGAGATGTAGAATAGTGACAAAATTTTTGAAATTCTCTTTATAAACTCAGGACATACTAAAGATCATGTAAAAAGTGATATAAACTACTCGAATTTGCTGCACACATACTGTAGGATGGAGGAGAACTGGGTATAACGAGGGCGTCACACCTATTTCTCGAAATGGTCAAACATTTCAGGGGATGCGAGAGCATGTTTCGGAAAAATGGCTTTGCTTTTTGGAAAGTTTTGTTTGATAGCGTTAGCGGCTCGCCATAGGGGCACACGGGGCATTTGCACCCCCTAACGTTTCCAAAGCATGGTCTTCAATTTTCCAAAAATAACGTTACTCGATATAACATGAATAAAAAGTAGCCTTTTTCTTAACCTGGGCAAACTGTCCCAGCTCTCTATCTCATTCAAATGTCATATAGTATTTATAAATTACAAACTAATGCATAATTGTCAAGGATTTACCTCGTAATTGTATCAAGATTTTAGCCCAGATTTACGGGCTCATTTGACCACTGGTCATATGAATTAATATGATTCGAAAAGTCATGATTTCAATTTATTTCCAGGCGGGTGTGCAGCTCCTTCAAACAAAAAAAAGTCCAGAACTAAATTTTTGTTTGATATTTTTAGGCATAGCTTACTGATGAAATTTTTAATCATTTCCCATGTTTTGTTCTCCAGATATAAGAATTGAAGTTGACAATTTCTACAAAGAGTGAACTTGCAACTAGTAAACGTGATGTCATGTGTTCACATTGAGGACAATATAGTTGTTTTTCTCGAAAATTTAACACGGTGCCATGTTTATACAATTAGCTGTGACATGTTGTTACCATATAAGTGCATCCCGAGCAATGGAAGTTTAAAACTTTATTTGCCTTAGGGGCATGATAGCATCCCTAATCAATTCAAGGTCAAACAGGAAGATCAATAGTAAATAAAAATCAAAACAAAACATTGACTTTCAATATGAATAAATGACATCGCACCTTCTTGGTTCAAGTTTACTTTTTGTAGAAAATGTGTCAACTTCAATTCATCTAATATCTCGAGAACCGCGCATGGGAAATGAATGAGTGCTTAGAATATGTTCGTCTTTAACGTACTTAACAAAAATTTGGTTCTGGTCTATTCTTTTTAATGGAGTTTCTACTTTGCGACAAAGAAAATCATAAATGTCACATCGTCCTGTAAAGGAGCCAATACATTTTATCCGGTAATTTTCTGTTCTTTTTGCAATTTGATCATTTTGTTTTTATCAAAATGAAGATTTTATTGAAAAGGAAAGCTCAAAATAACGACTGCTTAAATTCTACTTACAAGCCTGGCAAATGCAATTTCCCGTTATCTGAGAAGTCGCGATTTTTCAAAATGTTCTGTGCGCTCCGTGCCAATCGGTGATGGCGCTCCGCTTAGACAGTTTTTCGGGCAGTCAGTCACCACTTCTCATGCCAACCCCCCCCCCCCCCGCCAAAAAAAATATTTTTTTGCACGACATCCCCTGATACTATGTGAGACGCCTTGGTCGCAAGTTGAGTTTGCCCCCCCCAAACAAGTTTCCCTGTATCCGCCCTTGTTTGATAGTAAGCTAAAGAAATATGGCGGAATATATGTGTTTTAATGTAACCTTTCCAATGAATATGTTATCATTGAAAACAAGTTTTTATGACGTCCGTTGCACTTGATCTTACTTTACGCCCTCCGGATGGGTATGCTAATCAATATATTTTGAATAATTCTTATTAAAATTGAAAATAAACTTATCTATGCCAGAGCTTCCATGGTCACGTAAACATACAAAGTAATTTTTTATTGAGAGAGTGGACTGAGTGCTCAATAAGAATGATTCCTGCCATAAATGTAATTTTACTAGTATTTTTCCTTCTACATTGTATTATGGAAACCGTTCTGCTATCCCGAGGGAGTGGAACTGAATCTACGTGCCACGCGTGCTAATGAAATCAATGATAACGCAAAGCGTTTAAAAATGTTTATCTCTCATGCGCATGACAACAAAGTGGTATATTTCATCTAGGAAAGGACTTTAAAATTAAAGCTACTGCGATCTCAAATATGAATCTTACAGCAGTGCATCGTATTCTTGGTCAGATATTTTCACCATCGTCTGTAAAGCTGTTGGAGACCCCGAAATTCAATTCTTTCAATTTTTTAACGTTCATGTAAGCATAGGTTGTAACGAATTTTTACTCAAAATTAAAAAGGGAAGATTCTCCTCTGTGTACCTTGTGTGAGGATCCCAATTATCTTTAGAACACTTCTTCCGGACCTATACCATTACGACATATTTTTGGAAAGATATTTCATTTAAGTGTTTAAAGAGTGATCTTAGCTTAAATCAAGATCAAGTAAATTTTGGTTTAGTTCATGAAGCAAGTTTATGCAATTTTCTCACTTTTAATTGAAGGGAACATTTTTTTGGCAAACGAAAGCTCAAAGAAACGACTGCTTAGGTTCTACTTACAAGCCTGGGAAATGCCATTCCCGGCTATCTAAGGGGTCGCGAGTTTCTCAAAATTTTCTGTACGCTCCGCGCCAGCTGATGGTGGCGCCCTGCTTAGATATTGGTTCGGGCAGATGATCGACCGTCAGCGCCCCCCCCCCCCCCATAACGAAAAATCCTAGATCCGCCCCTGATACCGGTTGTACTCTATAAGTTATTAGAATCATAACCAAAATTGCCTGGGTAACATTGATTTCGTTTTTCTAGGCACAAATTTTTGTCCAAAGTTTGCACATAAAATCACTAACTCCCTGGATATTAGAACTTGAAGTACTGCAAAAGGTAACATCTATTTTCCCCCCTTGAAGCAAAACCTTCTCTAAAGCTGTCATTATTAAAGTACGGACCTCAAGTCTAGAATATTAACATACATTTTAACGGTTACAAAGAGAATCTAATTCATTTAACTCCCATTGTCAAGGCTCATTCCACTGAGATATTAAATATTAAAATTTATTCAGTAAAAACAAATTAGTTCCTTGGGCATATGACTTTCTTGTATAACGTCATCGTATTACCTGCTTCTTTCCTCTTTTATTTTTTTTTATGAACTTGAACACTTCCTGCCTGCTTGCATAGTACGCTGTACAAAAAGGGCTTAATTGCATTACCCCATAAGAGTAAGAGTGATATCTCATATTGGCACAGAGGCATGCTTCCACCCCCTTCCACTTCCCGGGTCAGAAAATCCCTTTTTTTAATTTTTCCAAATCTCAAAAAAGCAATACAAAACGCATAAGTGCTCGCACCACATCATCAAGAGACACCGGCAGCTATATTGCTGATTTTATAAATTGTCTTTCATAAGATTTCAAATTTTCTTCAATGAAAGCTCTTGATTTTGAAATATTTTGTCCAAAAAGTACAACAAAGTTTGGGAAACAAAGTTTGGGAAACTTTTGATTTTCATGGGAGAGTGTCAGTTAAATTCGTAGGCCTTAGTTAGATAACATTATGCAGCAAACAACGATTCAGTCGTGGTGCAACCGTTCTCAGCTAACTTGCCCGATACTCTGAAAACCCGGATTTCAAGGCACTTTTCCGGGTAATTGCAGATAGGGTGCCAGAAGACTCTACTGTATGAAGATATAGCCTATGACTACATAAGGGATCTTTGTTCTGTTATCTCAGTATAGTCAGTCAATAAGCAGAGTGGTCACTAGTCAGTGGGATATGAGAACATTATTTACACTGTTGCTATATGGAGAGCATCGGGCTATAGATTTCGTCATATTTGCTACCAATATATGAAAGAAGTGCAGATTCTTCAGTCTTCCCCAAGGCTTCAGAGTTTTTCCTCACTGAGTGTAATTGGGTGTGACAACATACGGTGCATTCTTTATTGCGTTCACTTTGTTGTAACATGAAGTTTTATCTGTGTTAATTAATTTAGACAATGATCAAGGGCGTGCCTAGACTTTTCTTCATATTGGGTCAAAACTGATGCAAGGGAGAGAAGCGACAGAGGCCGAGCGCGCTTGCGCGCTGGGGAGGGAGGGTGTGGGAGGGGTATTCCCCCTCCCACGAAGTGAAGCTTTTCAGTTTTTTAATGTGAAAACACGTGATTTGGTGCATAATTTATACGATATTTTGTGTGTTTAAGGAAACCCATTATTATGTAATTAATGAACTATTTTCTGAGAATAACCGCATTGAATTAAATCAAATACGAACCTATTGCTGGCAAATAATTGGTTTGCGCTGAGCGCAAAAAAAAAAAAAAAAAAAATCGGTCGCTGGAAAAGGTATCTTCCAGGCCAATTTACGGTATATAAGTGGGAAAACACCGGCAATATTGTAAAAATAAACATACGAATATGAAAGATATGCTAGGAGGCGCTGCCCTTTCGACCCTCACCCTGGCTACGCATCTGCCTCACTATACCCTCCAGGAAATCTACATCTTTATTTAGTTTTTATTTTCCTAAGTTTCCATTGAATGAAAAAAAATATTTAAAAAATCCCCATGACAATGCCCATGAATTTCCGTGGTGTATTCGAAATGACGAATTTTGGAAAAAATCCCCACTTTCAAAGAGGATCGCCACCATTAGTTTGCTCGTAGCGTACACCAGTTTTAGTAAAGATACCTTCCATATATCGCTGGATTTAGCTGTTTAAATTAGGTTCTGTGCTTTAATTTTTATCAGAAGGGTTTAACTATTTGTGCTCACGGCGTCTTTTCCAGTTGCGAGTTAGCTTGTTTCCCCCTTCTCCGATGCTTATGCGGAACCCCACGCACAACGTTATGTAGGCTCCGTTTTGAAGGTTTTGGTATGACCAGTGCCTTCCCCTTTGAAAACACTTTTGGATTTGAGGGTCCATATAGATGCAATATATTGAGCCAAGACCCAAGTTAGATGCATCCACCGTCAAAAGACAATCTTATGCCGCATGAAATGAATACTTAGAACCTATGGGGGGGGGGGGGGGGCCTTGGCGCGGATTTCCACCATCAGTTGGAGCGGGAAAGTAATTACCAAATGCTTCTTCCTGAAAGCGGGAATATATCGCTTCCCAAGCACTCCAGCATGCCTCTGAACCACTTTTGTCATGAGATTCCAAAAGCAGGAGTTTTTGTGGCACAACCATTGGTTTGGGCGGATATTTAAACAGTATGCTAGCAGAAAATTTTCGCCGCCCTTAAAGAAAATATACACTCAAAGGTTTTGGAAGGTGTACAATTTATGATTGCTTCTGTTGGTACTATGACGTCATTCATTCACCGAAAACTACGTATTTCACACACCTCATCCCTGAATAATATTGGTTCATCCATCAATATGATGGGGCTAGGGTGGTCGGAGACGGAAATTTTTCTCCGCCTTACTCACCACTTCCCATGTCTGTGGAGAGGCAGTTTGCAATACTGTAATTTACGTCATCGCTGCAACATTCCTGCAACATTCCTCCCACTCCCATCTTCATTACTTTTCTCCCCTTCTGTTTCTTCATTTTCATTCTTTTCACTCTCTTCTCCTTCTTTACTTTCTTTCACCTCTTCCTTTTTCCTCCCTCTCTCAGTTTTCCCCTTTCAATGGAAGGGGGCATGGCCCGTTGCCCCCGCACAAGCAGGTGACAATGGCCACTATCAAAGATCCAGCTTTCCCCAAAGGGGAGGGGGCTCATGACAAAATTCTTGCTACGAGCCAGTCGGACAGTATAATTTTGCAATTTGTCCATTTTTTATTTGAAATGAAATTTTTATCGGAAACAAAAGCTCAAACTGAAATTACGACTACTGACATTTCTAGTTACAAGCCTGGGAATGCCATTTACGTCGGCTGTTTGCATGAGTATAGTCGCGATTTTTCGAAATTTATGTACGGCGCTCCTAGCCAACTTATGATGGCTCTCCACTTGGTCAGTCTTTCAGGCAACCACCCACCCCCATGACAAATCCTGACTACGCGTATAATTGATAACCCTGCTGATGAATGTATTCTGGCACTTCCATTTAATGAAATGGTCTGATGTCTTTCGGCAGAAAAAAAAGTTAACATATGATTGAAAAATTTTGTGTGTGTATTTTTTGAGACTGTTGTCCAATTCAAGTCCCATGGCAGTGGCTTAACCAAAGGGGACGGGGCAGAGTTCCCCCTGTCGACCCCGAAAAATTAGGAGGGAAAATAGGGAAGAGAAAGGAGAAAACGGGAAAAAACTAGGGAAGAAAGACAAATGAAAGAAAAGGAAAGGGGGAGGAGAATGAATACTGGAGCAAAACAAATACACCTAATTAAGGAAGAGGTCATGTTCATACATAATGATACCTATTGTACAGTTGTAGCTAGGCCAGTCAAGTTTTTTTGGCAGTGATCAAGCGTCGATACGTAAATGACTGGAAAAATTCTTACTCTCAAAAATTCTGGAGCACATTCTACAAAGCATGATTTTTACCCGGTTCATCTACCACACTCTATCAAGTTGGTAATTTAATCCATACTCCAGGCCATGATTAAACCTCTTCCTTACCAAAAATGTTCTTCCCGATTTTCCTGTCTCCCTGGAACAGCCCGAACCAACCGTAAACTTCGAGATCAAACTTATACCGGTACTGTGACAGCTCACAAGATACTTTCTATTTTTTGTTCTTACAAGACATCGTGTATCGGGCTGACAGGAATCAACAACACATCTTCTCGACAATTGTCGATAAAACACAAATCAGACGAGTGAAGAACGATTGAGTTTAGCGCCATGATACGGAAGCTTAAAAGTGCCACAAGATCACAATATCTTTTTGGCTAGTAAGTTAACATTTTTCAGAAAAATGTCAAGGTGACAACATAATATCTCGTCACAAAACACAAAAATTATGAAATGAGAACTTGACACATTTCGTCATTTCAACAATTTTCTGCAAAATTTTAAATTCCTCACATCTTTCCAAGTGTGGAAAGCTACATTTTTCTGAAAAATTACAAAATGACAACTTATTATATTTCGTCATTTCAACAATTTTCTGCAAAATGTTGAATTTCTCACATCTTTTCAAGTGTGTATAGCAACAATTTTTTGAAAAATGATGAAATGACAACATATCATATCTCGTCATTTTAACAATTTTCTGCAAAATGTTAAATTCCTCACATCTTTCCAACTGTGCAAAGCAACAATTTTCTGAAAAATGACGAAATGACAACTTATAACAATTTTTTGCAAAATGATAAATTTCTCACATCTGTCCAAGTGTGCAAGGCAAAATTTTCTGCAAAATGACGAAAAGACAACTAGTCATAGCTCGTCATTCCAACAATTTTCTGCAAAATGTTAAATTTCTCATATCTTTTCAAGTGTGCAAAGCAACGGATTTTTGAAAAATGACGAAATGACAACTTATAATAGCTCTTCATTTCAACAATTTTCTGCAAAATGCTAAATTTCTCACATTTTTCCAAGTGTGCAAGGCAACAATTTTCTGAAAAATGATAAAATGATTACATGTCTTTTTATCAGTTTTCTACTGTGGTTCTGAGAGGACATTGCATTTTCTCTCTTCAAATAAGGGATATGATACATTACCCAAAAAGTTGCTTTATTGACATGTTTTAATTTTCGGATTATTGGAGGACAATTGGAAATGATCAATTGTCGTCATGTTGTTTTTTTTCGGATATAAGACCCCGTTCCATTGTTAAATATGAGTCTCTATTTTCAGTGCTTTTTTTTCTCTCTCTCTCTTAGTATCTCAGTTTGACCTACCAAAATGAACGGTATCTATTGTTTACGTATGCTTTATGTATAGTTTGTTGAGCAACGGATGAAGTGAGGGAGACAAGAGGGGGGTTAAAATAAATTAACACCAAATATTGTAGATGCCTGGTCACCAAAACATTTGGTTGATTAAGAGTATATGGCTTTGGACAACAAATCAACCGGTAGGCTGCAATGGGTGAAGCCCTTAGAGGGGCAGTTTTTGACACTAAGCTGAGCACCAAGTGACGTACCCATAGATAGTTGACACCCGGGCGGACCCCCTGTGTAGACCAATCCAGGATATTGTTGTCACTTTGAATCATCATGAAAAACCAAGCATATCCAAAGTATCATTTCTCCATTTTCCAGTGCTTACAATACTATTTTGTCGAAATCCAACAATTCTGAAATTAGCGTTGGAGTCCCCAGGCATACACAGTATTACAGGGGCAAGGGTATACTTCCCCCACACTTTTAAAGAGTTTAAGAATAAAAATAATAAGAAAGGGCGAAAGGAAGGGAACCCAGAGAAATTACAAGACTTTTCAATAGCCTATTATGATTAAATTTTGCAATGTTAAATGAAGGAATACATGATGAACATCAAAAGCAATAAAAATACGAGCAAAATTTTCTCCCGCGCATCACGCGCACGCCGAGAACAAACTCACTAATACGAGTGAAATTTGAAAATTCTTTTCTCCCACGCGCCAGAAAACTTAGACCGAAGACAATATTACTGGCAGCTTAAGATTTTGTGCAACTTTAAACAAACTGACAAGCCGTAGTATCTGCCAGGGGCAGGGGGGCAAAGTGCCTCGTTGACGTTTCGACCGGGAAGATCAGTTCAAACCTCCGGATTGAAAAAAGGGCAAATAAGGAAGAGAGAAACGGAGAGACAGGGATAAGAATATGAGTGAAAGGGAAGGAGATTATTTAACTTCAGAGAGACTGACAAGATCTGCCTCTTTACAAGTAAAATACATGCCATTCCGATGAATGTCCGTCTGATTAACGCAGCGAAAAGTTCAAAACAGTTCTTTGTAGCAATTCCCCCACCCCCAAGATTTTCTTCAGGCCCCAAGATTTTTTGCGTCCTGATAAAGTAATTGAAAAAATTTAATGTTTGAACAGAAATAAACTTTGAAGTATTTCCTTCAAAACAGTAAATTAATAAAATGTGTAAATATTAAGAAGTAAAAAACATGGATGAATGTGTGTAGAACACATTTTGTGCTCACGAATGAAATCAAGTAATAACTTCAAAATGCCTACTTTCACTAAATTAGATATCGTTTGTGATCTGCACTGTCGTTTATTGCATTTCACTTAGAAGATGAAACGAAAGTCTCGACGACAAACTTTAATGTGACCTTGTTAGGTTAAGACACTTTCTGCCTTTCAGATGGCTGATCGATTTACTGAAAATGAGGCAATCGTACACTGGAGACCACTCTTACACGACCATTCCTATACTTTAGCGTACACAAAATATGCCGTAAGCAGGTTAGGGTAAGGTACTGCCTTCGGATAATTCTTCCATTCCATCCTTAATAAGTAGGCCTATGTCGTGCCTTACTGCTGTCCATGACAAGTGCCACTGTAGGACGATTTTTATCGACAGGTCCTCTTTTTACTAGTTGGCACTGGCGTCCGGGGGATTTGTAAAATGTCCACAAGGTCCGGATTTCATGTGTTTCCCACATGATCCATACTTCTGCTTTGCCGTTCAATTATTTTGAGAGATTTATTCGTAGTATTTTAATGTTGACTACGTAATGTACCGATAAACAAATACTGCACCATTTTGCACATTGTTTCTTTGGTAGTATATATGTCTCTTGTAAAATCCCAGTCTACAAAAACTAAAATTATTTTGATATTTTTCACGCTCCCCAAAAAGGGAAAATCCTAAAACTTGGGCCTACAATCAGTTCAAAGTTTTGCCAAATATAGCACCATTTTGCCTCTAGGAAATCTAACGCAAAGAAAATTTTCCAGAGGGGGACACAACTACTTTTGGTCTTCCTGTTAAAGGGTAAGGTACTGCCTTAGGTAAGCTGAAATCCATTCAAATATTGCCGCATTTGCGGCTGGGTACATCCAGTTTTAATCACGTGGAAAGTGCCGTTTCCGGCCATCTGGAGGTGTCTTAAAGCCCAAAATTTTCTTGTACGCCCCGCGCCAACCGATGGTGGCGCTTCGCTTAGATAGTCTTGCCATGCCTGACCCTCGGAGGTACCAGGCCCCACCACGTGTTACCTAGCCCCCCCCCCCCCTCCAAAAAATCCCATCCTGGCTACACCACCGTACCAAAAAGAATCAGTAGTCGCCCACTTTTCAAAACGACATGTACTAAGCCCTATATTCTCAACCTTTTTCCATCTTCGGACAGCCCGTTGGGAAAAAGTAAATCCCCTTATTGTATTATTATTTATTAATGGAGGAATGGTCCTCTCCCCTTGACACGCCACTGATTCTCACCGACGTCTCCTCAGGGACCCTAAGTTGTGGTACGTACGTCAATCAAGAGTTCATGTGCGAAAAATCCTTTAAACCTTGAATGCACTGTTTTCTGCACGCATCAGGTACGGTTTGCACTCAGTGAGGCCCCAGGCGGCCCCTGTACGTGACATTGTTTACAGACGTTACTTTCTTATTTAGTGCTGGAAATCTTTGTATGAATTTTAGGAGCACAGGACCTTCAAAATCGCCTAAAGGGGCTTACCATTAAAACTTTTCCAATCAGACATCCTGTATCTCGCCCTAGACACACTCATGGTACTCTTTTTAAAGGCTGTGAGAGGATCGAAAAGAAAAAGAAATGAAAGAAAAAAAAGATAGGCAAGAGAAAAATGGACGGAATTTCGGTGGGAGAAGGGAGGGGGATAGGGTTAAGGGACAGTTGCACTTGACATTTCGAAACCGTTAAAGGAAGTTTGCGCACATGAGAAAAAATACTGAAATGCTGAAAATTTCACTGCCCAGGTTATGATTTTGATGTCCTTAGAACCTGTGAAATCACATACAAGGGTTGAACCCAAAATTTTTCTCTTCATGGAACAGTAGATCCTTCTTACCTGGCTTACTTCTCCCGACCTATGAACGAATCCTCTTCCCTCTACATGATACACAGGTTGAGTACACCTAAAGCACATACGCAGACTAAAGATATTTAATATTATTTCTCATACGGTGCTACAGAATGCTTTTATAAAATAGCCTATAACTACCCTTAATTATGTGCTTGATTCAGTTTGCATAGAATGTAATTTTTAATTTGAATCAAATGTACCCTTTAGTTTCTTAATCTAAATTTGATCCTGAAGCAATTTTAATTAAGAGAATGTTTAGATGGAACGTATTGATATACAAGGTAAGGGATATGCCATTTCCCCACCTGGGAGGTATCATTTCACCAAGATTTTCTTCCAAGGTCTTTGCTACGGCTACACACCAAGCGATGGTGGATTTCCCAGTGGAGTACCAAAAGGGGGAGGGGCATGCACTGCATACCAGTATTTTACATGGGTGTCATGTCACTACGCTAAATAAGTAGGATTTCCAAACATATATTCAGCTCAAAGCTTTACCAAAGAAGCATTGGTTTGCCCCCCTCCCTCTATTTTTTCTTAACCATTCTTTATTTCAGTTCATATGTGTGTGTTCAATTTACATCGTGAAGTTACTTGAAAACAACATTTTCGCTTGAAAGCACTTCCTTGCAACAGGAGAACTAAGATCTTATTTCCTTTTGGTGAAAATGCAATGGAAGTAAGGGTGAAGTGGCAAATAATTAAAAATTGTTAAAAAACGCTATCTGTAGAGCATACATAAACAATAGATACCGTTCATTTTGGTAGGTCAAACTGAGATACTAAGAGAGAGAGAAAAAAAAGCACTGAAAATAGAGAATCATATTTAACAATGGAACGGGGTCTTATATCCGAAAAAACTCATTCAGTTTCAACGAACGTACTTCATTATCCACTCTCTTTAAAATAAATTGCTCTTCTTCCATACAAGACTGAAAATTACTGTAGAAAAAAGTGCATTTGGAATCCTATTGTTTATTTTACAATTAAAGATAAAGTATTTTGTATGAAGGATGCCGAAATTTCTTGAATGTTTAAAGCATGTACGTAACAAGGCATTGGTAGTGCAGTGTTTAAACTCCCAACTAACCAACCATACTATCTTGTAGTTCTAAATTTACAGCGGTTAAAGGCACGTTCTGGAGGGTTTTCGCCTCTGTCTTGTAAGAAAAACAAAAATATTCCACACAATGTCCTTCAAACCCTATCACTATACCATTTTCTTAACTCAAGATATCTCACTTTAAAGATTGGTTACTTTTGTTAAAAATACCTCTGCTCTTCAACACAGAAAGTTATGTAATGTGGGCACATTGCTTCAAATTCTTTTTGATTTTCTTTGTAATTGAACTTCCTGTTTGTCCTTGAAATTTGATACTGTTGGAATGTTTGAATATCTTTTCCTGAAGATATAGCATTACCCTTCACCATATGTAGAGTACAACAACAATGTTGATTAATATTGTCTGCAGAGGCATCATAATTATAAATAAATTGAATGCAATGTTAAAATTAATGTGCCACGTTGACATCACAGATTTCCCATGATGCATCAAATACCAAGAAAATTTACCTCGCTAGGAATTTCCCATGCTGCGGCACTGAGATTTTTCCAGAGTCACAGGATCTTTATCGGCCAAATGTTGGGGTGACCATGCCTCTGCAGTATTCGGGATAAGTGCTGTTAATTTTTTTAGACCCACCCAGTGCCCCACCTCATTCACTCCACCCCCTGCTCAACAAACAGTAAAAACACCATGTCGACAACTTATCTGCTAACAATTCTGTCATGTTCTAGTAGAATCCGAAACTTAAAACATTACAACTTAGAAGCAAGTTGGTTAAGTAACATCAACTAAAATATTCCACGTTTGAAGAAAGGAATGCGATGTCCTGTCAGAACCACGGTAGAAATTGATAGCAAGGAAAAATATTGCTTAGTTGTCATTCAATCATTTTGCATAAAATTGTTGCAGAAACCACACGATCTAATAAATCGTCATTTCAATTTTTTTCCGAAAATTGTTGCTTTGCACACTTGAAAAGATGTGAGAAATTCAACATTTTGCAAAAAATTGTTGAAATGACGAGGTGTGACAAGTTGCCATTTCATCATTTTACAGAAAAATGTTGCTTTGCACACTTGGAAAAATGTGAGAAATTCAACATTTTGCAGAAAATTGTTGAAATGACGAGATATGATAAGTTGTCATGTCGTCATTTTTCAGGAATTTGTTGCTTTGCGCACTTGGAAAGATGTGAGAAATTCAACATTTTGCAGGAAACTGTTGAAATGACGAGATATGATAAGATGTCATTTCATCATTTTTCAAAAAGTTGTTGCTTTGCACACTTGGAAAAAATGTGAGGAACTCAACATTTTGCAGAAAATTGTTGAAATAACGAGATATGATATGTTGCCATTTCATCATTTTTCAGAAAATTGTTTCTTTGCACACTTGGCAGGATGAGAGAAATTTCACATTTTGCAGAAAATTGTTGAAATGACGAAATGTGATGAGTTCTCATATCATCATTTTTCTGTTTTTTGACGAGATATTATGTTGTCATCTTGACATTTTTCTGAAAAATGTTAGCTTACTAGCCAAAAGATATTGTGATCTTGTGGCACTTTTAAGCTTCCTTACCATGACGACATGCATGTTGAAAAGACAAACGTTGCTGCCGTGCTATATAGACGAATCCGGACAGATTGTGATGGTTTGATTTTAGTCGGCCATTACTGGAGTCCAACACCTTCAATCTTTATATTTCCGTCCTTACCTGTTCCATAAATCTGTAAATGGTTGTAAACTAACGTGTATCTTGATTTTCTCAACTTCACTGAATATGAGGATTTGAAATTCACTTAGACGAAATATTTAAGAAGAAGATTTAAGGCTGATGGACCCCGGCACTAAAGGGTGTCTACAGCCACTAAAAACAAGCGCTAATCGGATTCGTCTATAGGAACTTCCACGGGATATATCATTTCAAAATTACCAAACCATCATAGGATCATGAACAACCTCTATGCCCTAACCCCGAGTCTTCTTTATTCCAAAAAACCGAGACAATTAATAAAACTTTGCAATGACTTAAACAGTTACATGCAAAAATGCATGCGACTATGAAGACTAAGTTCAAAGGCTCGATCAGTACAGATGACTGGTCGGTGTATTCATGAGAGGTTCTTGACCATCGATGGAGGGACGGAAGCCATCACGTCTAATACGATAATTTAGGGCCTAGGTCTAGGTAACCGTGTTCTGAGGCCGTAATGGGTCCAATATAGGGACGATGAAAAACTTCTCACGAGGGACACTACTCCCAGCAAATGCGGTCGGCACCTCTTATAAACTGATAAATGGAGGATTTACCAATCCCAAGATAAACACCGTCCTAAAAGAAAAACTAAATGTACACACACTTTGAAGCTTAATTGGGACGTTTTCAAAGAAAACTCTTTCCGTCTTCAAGGATATATACAATCAAAAAAACATTAAAAGACTAAACAAATACAGAGGAAATTTAAAAGGGTTATTGAAAAAAGGAGAAAATTACATGACAAATTTTATTATAATTTCGAAGTAAAATTGCTAATGATTGTGATGATGAGAGAGTTTCTCCATAATTAATTTACTTTATGCATAATCAGTGCAAGCGGTACTAATTAGTGCATCATTATTTTGTTAGCTGGCATTCCTGTAAGTTGCTGGAAATAGATTTCTAATACTTCTTGAGATTTGTTTCAAAATCCTGGTAACGATTATAGACAGTTACGTTACTAAGTTGTATTGACCTTATCTGTCATAATTCGGTGTCGAGAACAATATAATAGGTCAAAAGATGTATTTTGAGAGTAGTGGCGTACGTACGCAAGATTGCTCTGAAGGACGCCACACGGTGCCGTATATGTTGAGTGATCACTGGCTTGGGGTCTAAGGGGAGGGGGTTTTCCACACCGCTACCCCTTCCCTTTAAAAATTTTTGGTCTTTTCGAGGAGCCTGGATGCAAAATTGGCGCGAGATTTTTTTTACTTTTGTGGAAAGTTGAATTGCGGTGGTTTCTGGGGATAAAACTGAATATTTGTGTCTTTACACAGGCTATAACAATCTAATGACATGTACGCTACCTTTCGAAGAGAAATTTGCTTTTTTCTTAATTAGCAAGGTAAACGAGCGTCGGTAGGCGTAGGCGAAGGGTTGCAATTCACTTTGGGGTTTTCCCGGCCCACAAAACGTAATTCTGCCATAAAGACTATCTAAGCCGATCGCACCACCATTAGTTGACGCGGGGCATGCAGAAAATTTCGAAAAATTCTTTCAAGCATTTGCCCGAAAATAGGAGAGTATCACTGTAAGGTGGTAAGGGTAACCTAGGTACAGAAAAATCAAACGGATAAAAGGAAACTGCGACAAATTTGGGAAGCCTGTGGCTTAAAAGAAACAATCATTCTTGAGCCTAGCGAGCGGGCTATTTTTATATCTTGTGCAACAGATTATTTTAATAGCTTCAAACTTTTGCCCGAAAAACAGAAAACGCTATATTTAAAGTAATATTGTGATGGAAAATACCAAAGATCTGCGACACATTTGGGTAGCATGTTAAAAAGGTTTTCATCATCCCCAACTCATACTGTTGCCTTGCAAAAAAAAATGCCAGAAATAGTAAACCATTTGAGCGAAGGTTTAGAAAGTGCTGGGACGTTTTCAACTGCCAAATTAATTCAACGATCAGAAAGGAGGGTTTTCAGGTGCAGTGCCATAAAGTAGTCCATCTATCCTGCTCTTGAGCCAAATACTGGCAATGATTATGAAAAACCTGGAACTTGTTTTTCGATAATTCATTGAGCAACTGTGAGAAAATCTTCCCAAAAGATTGCTCTTAAATTCATTTAAACATACATAATTGTAATGTGACATTTTTTTTCAAAAGTAAAATCATATATAGTCGAAAGTTTTGGACAGTCACATAGTTTCATCAATGTAGGCCTACATTAGATTTAGTCAATTAGAATTTAGCCATTATACTGTTTTTAATTCCGTTTTATAGTTTTTCCCCGAAAATATGCAAGATCGTTTCATCCATTGCTAGTGGTGCATTTTATCTGGTAATTTCATGAGCAAAATAGCGACTGCTTAGATCCCCCTATAAGCCCCGGAAAAAAGATTTTCGACTCGTCTGAGGGTCCGATTTTTAAAAATTTTCTGTTCGCTCCGCACCAAATAGTGGTGGCGCTCCGCGTAGATAGCCTTCCTAACAGAATTTTCAAGTGAACATTTCTTTTGCAACAGGGGTGGCGCCAGGATTTGCCCGACAGGGGGGGGGGGCAAGCTCCCCGACAGGGGGCCAGCAGTTCAAGGCCCCGACAAAGGCGATGGGTTAGTCCCGGTGGGACGTAACTTGACAGAATTTGAGGCGCGCCCAGCGCGCCGAAATTTTTGGCCTTTTTTAAACAAACACTTAAAAATCTGAAGTTTATTTTTTGAAAAAAATTTGGCTTTTGTAATGACAATTAAAAATTTGGGGTATTTATCGAAGAATCTATCCTTGATATGAACAAATTCAAAAACGTTTTACACGCGACAGCTGAAATTCTGTTGGGGTTGTGCATTTAATCGTTCTTGTCCTTCTTACTATCTCAAGACGAGACTTAAAGTTTGACCGAAAAGTTTTTTATCCTTTTTTATACTAACCAAGATTTGAAAATTAAGAGCTTATTTTATTGCAGAAATTTTGGAATTTAATATAAGAAAATTTGGTTTTTGGTAAGGTTATAATAAAAAATTTGGGTTCCTTATTAAGTGATATGCCTTTCAAGAGCAAAATTAGGTAGAATGTCGGGGTGATTAACAGAGTTGTCTGGTTATTTGTTGTACTGACTATCCATCAAAATTGGAAAATTTTGCCACTTTTAACAATCTGAAACTTATATTATGACAGATTTTGGTGTTTTATGGAAGAATTTGACCTTCTTATGAGAAAAGTCAAGTAGGGAGTAATCTGTAGTTTTGCACAATTTTGTTGGGGTTACTGAATATCATCAGGTAGATTAATGCCCTCGGACCATATTGGTAAATGTTCCGTGGAAAATGTTTAGCTTCCCATATATTTGAAGTTCTGACGTAGGCCGACGGGAGTGTTTCAGTTTGAGAGGGGACAGAATTGTTTTGTTTTTCTTTTGTCCGAAAAATATAATATTGCCCGAAAAACTATAAGTGTCGCGCACAGATATTTTTGAAAAATTAAGAACCTCCAGAAAGCAGAAAAAGGCATTTCCGCGACCGGGCTGGTAACTATATAGAAACAAAGTATCGATATAGTCATTATTTTGAGATTTCTTTCGCAATAAAATTTTCACTTTGTACGTAATACTGCCCCAAAGCGAAGAATAATATGCAAGCATGCATTGTTCTGTTAAGTAATTTTTTCGACCAAAACACTATCTAAGCGGAGCGCCACCCATCAGTTGACGCGGAACGTAAAGAAAATTGTTAAGAAAAAACTAACACCACAGATACCCGAAAATGGCATTTCCCAGACTTGAGCAGTCTTTATTTTGAGTTTTCCTTTGAAATAGAAATTTCACTTTAACAAAAAAAAAAAAAAAAAATTGGTAAGTGATCAGAAAACTACCAGATAAAAGGTACGGTACTGCTACAATTAGATGTAATGGACTTGTCTCTTTTCGGGGGGAAACTATGCAAAAACATACTGTTTTTTTTTTTTACTCTACCAGAATTCTTTGTTATATCCAATTGCAATATCCACTAAAAAGATGAAATTTTCTTCGTGACTGCCAGAACTCCAGACAAAACGATCTTACTTCCAACGTATTTGAAAAAATGTCACGCTACAAGGTGGCTTGAAATGAATTTTTAGTCAGACTTAAGGGGAGACATATTCGAGCCACTGTTTATCATTACAGTATGTGTAGCCCAAAATGGCCTGGCCGATTTTCGTTACCGTTTCTAGAATTCTTTGTTATATTCAATTGCAATATCCACTAAAAAGATGAAATTTTCTTCGTGACTGCCAGAACTCCAGACAAAACGATCTTACTTCCAACGTATTTGAAAAAATGTCACGCTACAAGGTGGCTTGAAATGAATTTTTAGTCAGACTTAAGGGGAGACATATTCGAGCCACTGTTTATCATTACAGTATGTGTAGCCCAAAATGGCCTGGCCGATTTTCGTTACCGTTTCTAGAATTCGGTTGTCGGGACAGGCCAGATGGCAGACCATTGGGCAATGCATGTTGAACGGACCTTTTCCAGAGGGTCGGGAGGACTTTAGAAAAAGACCATTGGGTAATGCCTGCGCATGAAAAACCACTTGTCCGTTTTTGTAAGAAAAATTTGGAATTGTCAGTTTCCTTGAAGAACATGGTCTTCTAGTAAGCAAAATCAAGAAGATCGTCGGGGTGACTGAAGTTATCAGGCCCACATTTTTTATCGTGGACCTGTGTATGAAAGATCCCCGATGAAATTGGATTTTCTCTCAAAAACAGGGGGAGGGAAGTCTTCCCCAACGGGGGCATGACCTTGAGCACACGGATTGAAGATGGGAGGAGGGATAGCAGAACTAGTAAGAAGTGATTAAAACCGATTAAAGGCCAGGTCACACTACAGCGATATCGGATAGGATTTCGCTCCGATTTTTGTAAGGGTTAATTCATATCTCCTTCATCTTTGGTCGGAAAGAAACAAAAATTTGCCAACCAGTGTAGACTACGAAATTCCAAGTAACTTATACCAGGGAGGTGTGATTAGTTACACCTCCCTGCTTATACCAATTATTCCGTGACAACTTTTATCGGATACGCGTAGTTCGATAAAAGCTATTTGACAATGTGACGTCACGAAATAAGTAGTATATATTTGACTTCCGTATTCCGCTCATACCGATCGTATATTTACCCAGGATAGCAAAGTTTTGGTTCTTTCCGAAAATGGATGGAGGAGATTTTAACTAAAACTGACAGAAATCGGATAGTAATCCGATACGATATCGCTGCTGTATGTACAGGGATTAAAATCGATTCATCAAAAATAGGGTTACAAACGAAAAACAAAAAATCATGAAGAAAAAAAAGTTCACAATTATCCATCCAGTAACTTCAGTTCTTTACGTTCTTAATTTAAATTAATTAATTAATTAACCAATTAAGTAATTAATTGATTAACATTTTTTATTTTTACTAGGCCTCCCCGACGAAATCGCCGACATACCCCGACGGGGGGGGGCAGTGTTCCCCGACGGGGGGGCATGCCCCCCGCCCGCTGGCGCCTCCCCTGTTTTGCAAAGGAACCTCAAAATGGCGACGGACTGCTTAGATAACCCTATAAGCCTAGGAAATGCCATTTTTAACTGTTTTAGGGGTCCTGCACGTTTTGCCCCAACCAATGGTGAGGGCGCTCCACATGAAGTCTTTCTGGCTGAATTTTAGCTTAAGTTGAAGTACGTGAACGTTTATCTGCAGTTGAAAAATTAAAATAGCGGTGCTTAGATGACCTTTATAAGAATGTGAGATGTCATTTTCGACTGTCTGAGAGGTACGTATGAATTTTCAAATTTTCTCAGACGCTCCCCACCAACCAATGGCCACGCCCCGCTTATATTGTTTTTTCGGCAGAAGTTTTCAATTTTTCAGTCGGGTAAAAAATCTTCTGCCCCCAAACCAGTGTAAGGCTCCCCTACATACGCCTATATAAATACATCTGGCCGGTGCACTGCCAACTAGCTGATTGCTAAGGATTTCGGATTTGTAATCCTAGGAATCACGTTGAGTGATGAACCAATAATAAGTATCTCAAAATTGTACCCGATTCTGAGGAAAATCACAAATTTATCTCACCAGAATTAAAGACATTAAACCTGGCAAATGCCGTTTCCATCCATCTGGAAGGTTATTCAAATCCAAAATTTTCTTTGTAGGCTAGCTCCCGCCAATTTCTAATGGCAGCGCTATGCTTAGATAGTAAACTCCGGCCCCTACAAAAATGTCCCGCTCCATACCCCTCCAATTGAAAAATCCTAGCTATGCGGCCACTGGGAAGGTGCTATCAAAGGCAATAGGTGCCATAGATGCTAGGCCTACCTTTTAAGGCATTTTTCAGAATTAAAAAAGATTGCATCACTGATGGGGGCTTGGAGAGAAAACACGTCCCCTGAAAAGTTTTGAGAATTTGGGTTAGGGTTAGGTTAGTTATATGCGCAATCTGGTGCCACATATGGTACCTTGTGAAATGCAAGCTGTGTTAGTCCCTAGTTTTAGGATGTGAAAAAAGACGATTTGGTCCAACAGTAGCTGATTATGAATGGATTTCCCTTGCTATAGTCCGAAACTTCTAGGGTACAGTACTTCGCGACCTCATTTAACGTTAGTACACTATTCTTCTAAACCTTATTGCATAACATATACTTGGTGAAACCACGGACTTCCCCGCCCCTTTTGACGGGCATACTCATTTAGTGTAGCTAGTTGAGAAGCAGCTGACGACCCACTGTGAGAGTGTTGCTCTAAGACTGTTGATTTTTGCCCGGCAGTGGGCGTGGTTTCCCAGTTGTGACGTAACGTGAAAGCACTCATGGACGGAGCATACTGCACGGTATGATATTGTCTCTATCGTGTTGGTGTGAAAGTTTGGACTAGCTCAGGTATTACCATCTTGGTGGTCCTTTTTTTCTCCCAGTCAGTGGAGACCATCTACGGATAGGACGTACGCGGTACATGCTTTGTCCAAGTCCGTGGAGGTAACTGCCGTATGTATACTGTGCATACCGCTTGAAAGCAGCCTGGCAGTGGTTAAGCGAAAAAAATCCATCTAACGTTGGGCCCAGTGTAAGTGTGATTTACGTGCCATCGTTGAAGGATATCCTGAAATGGCTAAAGACAGCAAACACGGTGCACCCAGTAACGATGTTAAATCGACGTACTTCGAGTTGCCACATCCAGTTGCGATGATAATTGTTTCTCTGGGATTGGGTCTGACAGCAGTTAGTGTTACATTACATACAACTTACAAGCTACAACCAAGTCTTAGGCCTAACGTTAGTAGTACTAGTAGGCCTAACGTTAGCCTAGACCTAACGTTAGTAGTAGGCCTAGCCTAGTACTATTAATTGGTAGCCAAGCAGGCAAAGTAAATCGGCCAGCCTAACTTTGCGTTATTGTTTAAGCCTATCAAATTACCCTGTGGTTATTCTAAATTGTCATGGATATTGACCCGGACAGATGAGCTCCATTATTTGTAAAACTGTTCATTATTCCTGGACATAGTAAATTAGGGCCTACAGAAACTCGAAGCAGGCCAAGTCGTCCCCAAACCAACTCGTCCCCAACCAACTCGTCCCAAGCCAAGTCGTCCCCAAGCCAACTCGTCCCCAAGCCAAGTCGTCCCCAAGCCAACTCGTCCCCAAGCCAAGTCGTCCCCAAGCCAACTCGTCCCCAAACCAACTCGTCCCCAAGCCAAGTCGTCCCCAAACCAACTCGTCCCCAATATGAAAAATGTTGTGATTTTTATGGCGCGAGAAAGGGGAATATTACCAACCAAACATAATCAAAACTGAAATATTTATGTGACAAAACACGATATTTATTTAGTAGCTTCAAACATAAGGCCTATATTTGTAAAACAAATTTGCAATAAAAATACAATTGTAGAAAGAGTATGTTCTTAACAAGATATATATTTGCAATCAAATATATTCCCAACAAAAATATATGTTTGCTCTAAAATATATATTTAGAAGAATATTTATTTCCAACACTTGAAATATATTAGTAAAGAAAAATTATGTTTACACCAAAATATATTTGCAAGAAAATATATCTTTCTTGAAAAAGTTACCATATGTTCGCCACAAAATGATTTTTGCAACAAAAATATTCTTTCAACCAGAAATATATTTTCAAGAAAAAGAAGTTTGCAATATAAATGTATCTGCAAGAGACATTACTTTTGCCAAAACATTTATTTGCAAGACTAATTATATTTTCCAAACTAAACGTATGTCCCCATCACTTCAGTTGTGTTTGAATATATGTTATCAAACTCCAAAAATATATATGTTATTGGTTATGATGGGTAGACAAATTGCGACAATAAAGTTATCATGCTCTATTTTAAACCACTTGTCATTGTATAAATCATGGCTTCAAAAATTAAAAAAAAATTAAGTGTGTCACGAAATCTCCCTTTTAACTAGCAAAAGGGAGGAAAAAGTATTGAATTAACAAACCAAAAACAAATGCAAAGTCGCTGTTAGCTGGTCTCTTGAAATGAGATAATTTTATTTTCCGCCAATTTTTCACAAATTTCTCATATTGGGGCCGACTTGGCTTGGGGACGACTTGGCTTGGGGACGAGTTGGTTTGGGGACGACTTGGCTTGGGGACGAGTTGGTTTGGGGACAACTTGGCTTGGGGACGAGTTGGCTTGGGGACGAGTTGGCTTGGGGACGAGTTGGTTGGGGACGAGTTGGTTTGGGGACGACTTGGCCCGAAAGCCAGAAACTTAGGCTAGGCCACAGGTCGTCCTAGCGTTATATAGTGTGTATAGTATATATATATAAAAAGGAAAAGGTTGGTCACATCGCCTAACACCAATGCAGTGGGTCGCACAAAACATACATGATTCCTCACCTTCCACTAGATTTTACCCCTTCAAATCTCTTGAAAACATTCCTTCATCTTTCTCTGATAAAACAAAACAAACGTTGAAAAAAAACTGACATCTAATGCAAGAAATCTTCTCATCTGATTCTTCGTTAACCACAATCTAGGTCACTCTTCTCCAATTCCTGACGGCACATTACGTAATGGGAATTGCCCTCTATGAATCCGGTTCTCCCATTGGATAGTTCGAACTGCTTTCAAATCTGTCAACAACCAGACTGTAATTTTTTTTCTGCTCGGGGAACGTGAACAAGAAATGAAAAACACGAGCATACAATTCCCCAAGCTGTGCTACGGAAAAAAAAAACTTGTGTGGGGCCTACGTGCGGTCTTTACGTACAGCATGCATACAACAGGCGTTCTCAGCATTTACATGCACTGAGTACGGGATTCGTAGAGGGCAATTCCCATCACGTAATGTGATGTCAGGAATTGGAGAAGAGTGATCTAGATTGTGGTTAACGAAGAATCAGATGAGAAGATTTCTTGCATTAGCTGTCAGTTTTTTTCACAACGTTTGTTTTGTTTTCTCAGAGAAAGATGAAGGAATGTTTTCGAGAGATTTGAAGGGGTAAAATCTAGTGGAAGGTGAGGAAGCATGAATAGTTTTGTGCGAAGCACTGCATTGGTGTTAGGCGATGTGACCAACTTTTTCCTTTTTATATATATATACTTTATATACTATATAACGCTAGGACGACCTGTGGGCTAGGCTAGCTCTACACAGCCACACTGGAAAGTATGTTTACCCATACCTCTCAAGTGACCCGCATTTCGCGGGTTGGACCCGCATTTGGACACCAAAACCCGCTGACCTGCCAAGCCCTCTGAAAAACCCGCATTTCAAATCCTCGAAGTATTCTTAGCTAGAGAACCACACAAATTAGCAAATAATTCACCTTACCAATAACTACCGCTGGTAACACACAGAGTTGACGTTTGCAAACTGTGTCGGTACCCCACTAAAATTAACCTCAAAAATAACGATTGAATATTGTGACTAGGAGAGGTTTTAGTCATTGGGCATTTGTGAGTATCTGCATAATATTATTTTGGCAAATCTCTCAAAACAATATTTTTCTAGGTAACCGCAAAGAATTCAGAAGTGTACTTAACTTTTTGGGGGGTAACCTAGTGACATTGTGTTGACTGATTTGCCAAAAAAGTGCCACCATTTTGCGTGTAGACACTTCTAAAATTAAAGAATTTTCGAAAAGGGGAGGGGGACACCGCCTCCCCTTATACCCCTCCCCCAGGCCGGCGATCCACCAATGGACAGATCAGATGGACCCGCATCTAGCCTCGCGGAACTTGGGAGCTATGGTTTACCTTACGCCAAAGAAGACCTCAACCTATTCAGCATTTGTAAACCAGTCTATCTACAGTAAGCGGGCACTGGGAAACTGCTTTCCTAACCTTCCTACGTACACTCACCCATGTGATTATCCAATTTAATTCATTGCGTCACATGCAAGGTTAATCAATAGCTAGAGGTTTTTATAATGGTACGCCACGCCAACTGTTGAATTTTTACCCTGGAAGACAGATGTATGCTGTACGCAAAATTTATTGGTGTACGTTTCCGTACGCGAAAGATCTTTGTGAGAAAGACCCTACTTTCCAGCATGGCTACACAGTCACTCTTGCACAAAAGTCACACCTCAAAATCTGTTTTTCCCACTCTAAGGCCGAAGTGGCCTTTGTAACCAACAAATTGTTGGTTAAACAGAGGCCAAAATTTTCTCATCCAAGGCCAAAATGTGATACACTTTATAGAAGAACAGAACAAGGGATGTACAGTAGCCTATGAATGATTGGTTTGCATAGGGTGCAAATCAAATATCAATAGAACCAAAGTGAAAAAAATATGATATTGTTTTGTATGCTCTGCATTGTGAATGCTCCTGCAAATTTAAAATGTTAAAGGAATTGCACTCTGTATTTCCAGTTGTTCAATACATTCATTGCAGCTTGACTGACACATCTCCGGCCAAAAGTGGCCTTCAATTAGTGTGTGAAAAATGTCTATCGAATGCCAAAACAAAATTTAGAGCAGCCATGGCCTCCATAGCCTTAGTGAATTTTGAGGCCTGAAAGTTTACACAGTAACCTTCACAGTGTTTAGCTAAATTGAATTGGATGTAGGCTAGCTTAGCATGATGCAGTGAATGAGCACTAAAAAGGAAACAGCACTGTATATGCCAAAGGAAACTGTTAGACATTTAAGCTGCAAAAAAAACTACAGAAAAAAATTTCAAAAAATTACATACAGTCGCTGCATGAACATTTGCTGCTCAAAAACAAACAGGACGTAATGAAAGGTACGGGAGCCAGATGAAGTGTGGATGCTCATCTAACCCAGGCCTAGTTTCGTCCAAGTCAATGAGACGAAATTTCAAATAATATACAGTAGCCAGGCATCCGGGTCAATAGGCCCGATCATTTTGAAAAGTCAGCCACAACATCTTTTTAATAGGCCTGGCCTAATGTTAAACATATCCTGGGAAAAGCCTAACTACTATCCAAATTTGGTACCTGTCATAGCATTAGCAGGCACATGGCAGGAAAGATGTCCATTAAGTCAATTTCAATGGAGTAGTGTGTGTGTGCATTGATCCATGAAGCTACTCAGGAAATGTCCAGTGATGTGCACAACAGAGGCAAAGGGATTGTATCTGTAACACTGAACACAAAAGTAGTGATGATGGCTTTCATGATTTATCTTTTCTGCTTGGGTATTTCAGATTTTTCAAATGAGCTAAGGGGAGCTTCCTCTCATGCCCAAATATCTGTTTGAGATATGGGTATGACTTTCTGCAGCACAGTTCACTGAGAAATTTCCTGTAGCCTACCAAGACCTAGTCCAAGGCTAGGCCTACAGGCCCTACAGATGCATTAACACTTATCTTGCACGTGCTGTAAGCTACCAAAACATAACCCAGCTGTGCAAATAATGTACATACAAATAAATTTCAATAATTCTGGCCAACCTAGTTACATCAGGAAGCTGATTAAATGTAGAGGTAAGAAAGAGCAAATTCACACTTTTACAGTGAGTTGCACGTAAGATTTACTGAACAAAATACAAAACTCATGTCACTCTGTTTTTAAACTGGTCAAAGCTAAAACATGAAATAACATTATTTTTAGGAATGAAAGTGTACCTCATGTCAAAAAATTCAAAAATATGTATTAAAGACCTTGAAAAATAAATTCTAACAGTCCAACTCCCATCTTCATAGGACATTCCTGAGCTGAGATATAAAATGTTAAAGGTAATTCACTCAAATTAAAATGGTACATTGTGCAATAATTTGTGATGTCATTCTTGTACTACTCAAATTACAATCTTTGTATTTCTTTGTTTTTCCAAACGTTACTCCACCTTGTACCAAGGTGTGATAGCACTCTCACTCTTATGAGGTGATGTAATTAATTGATCCTTCCTTGTGCAACATGCTGTGCAAGCAAACAGGAAGTGTTCAAGGTCGTAACAACATTTTTAATTTTAAAGGGAAACAAAGCATTTTACATGAGTTGTACAACAAGAAAGTCACAAATTATTGCGCAATGGACCAATTTGTTTTAAGTGAATAAACTTCAACATTTTATATCTCAGCTCAGGAATTTCATATGAAAATGGGAGGTGGACTGTAAGAATTCATTTTTCATGCTCTTAAACATATATTTTTGAACTTTTTGACTTTAGGTACCCTTGAAAAGAAAGGAATTTTTTGATAGAACTTAGAAGGCATACTCACAGTTTCTATGTAAATTAAAGTAATTGTACTGGGTGTAAAGTTGAGCAACATTGTCAAGGTAAAGTTGTTAACACTAACAGTTGGAGGTTTACTTGACTATGTGATGTTACCCTTAGTCAGTGAACCTTGCATATCATTTAGGGCAGGCCTGAATTTTGAAATCATCCTTTGTGATTTCATGGGAAAGATTTTTACTGGCTTTATAAATTTTATAATTACAGGATTTAAGAATACACTTTGCTTTCATTGGCTAGCAGATGCAGTCACATAATGGAGTGTAAATGTAAATATTCACAATGCAATCTACTGTAAGTAATACAAAATGTCATTTGTTAATTTTCCAACTTTGGAGAATACATGTGCACAATTGAAAGAAGGTACCATTGAACATGAAAATGGGAAAAACTGAAGGAAGTCCTGAAATTTGCCCAAGGCAAGATAACTTCGAAACGTAGAAATGCTACAAAGCCAACAACATCAGGGTCTCTTGTGCACTGTGACCGTGGACTCTAGTTCAGAGTACAGCAAAGTGGATGTAGCATAGCAAGAAAGATTGGTACACAAATTTACATTCAGTTATGTTCTCTCCCATGCAGCTGTGTTATTACAGACCAGATGTTGTCCCTTATTACTATTTAGGACCACTGGGTGCTCTAGCAAGATACTTAGCTTATGACCAACCTCTTGTCATGAGACTCATGTAAGTATGTTTAATCTTCTTTGCTCAGACTTAAACCTCCCCAAGTACTGCAATCGCACAGACCATCTATCACAGAATGACTAACCCTTGTCAATGAATGAATCTTACCAAATGGCTTTCTACTTCTTACATAGTCAATGCAGTAATTTCAGAAAGAGGGGTGTGGGTAGAACAGTATGGTAGGTCTACAGCACTGTATTTATATTCCAAAAAAGATTTGATTTTCATAATAAATAAATAATAAATGTGAATATAGGTCAACCTTTTTTCATTATGAAAAATGAACCATATGAATTACGCAACTTCTTAATTTTGAATGGCAGACCTGCTTAGTAGTAAGCCTTATGAGTAATAACCTTTATGAAAGTGACCCTGGTGACTAACAAACCTTATGAATATAGCAAGCCAGGCCCAGATTTTCAGAAAAATTTATGGTTGTCCTTCGGGCAACCATTTCACTAATTTAGTTGTCCACAAGTAAAATTTGGTTGCCCGAAACAAAACTCTTATTGTGTTCATACATACTTATAGTCTTGAAGAATAAAAAGATGTGATGTTTGAGAGACAGAAACACTTGAAGTCTGAAATATGGTACGATGCAAAAAGTCAAAAGAATTAGTAAGTCAGCAGTATTCCCTTTCTGTCCTAGAGAAAAATGGTTGTCCATTGGACAACCAACCTTTACATTTTGGTTGCCCATATGAAATTTTAGTTGTCCCGGACAATTGGACAACCACAAAAATCAAGCCCTGCAAGCTTAGTTGGTCCTTGGTCATCATGGTCACGAAGTCAAAGACTGGGAACCTTGTGAACAAGATGCATCTTCAGACTGGAAAATTGGTGAATGTGGGCAACATTCAGTGCAAACAACTTTGAAGGTCATGTAGGGGTCACCAGAGCTACAACTTCAAATAAAAGGCTAAATTTTATCTGTCTTGTCTTGTTTATTTCTTGGCTAAATTTTTGCTCAATGCCCTTCCATCTTTATCATGAAGTTGTTCTATCTTTTCACATATATGCTAAGTACATTGTTATAGCTAGCCAGCAGATGCTCAGTGTGCACCTAATTACATTTCAGGATGATAGTCACACTAGCTAGCTACTACTCCTGGAAAAAAAAATTGGATCTGCCCTTGGGAGTCAGAGTCAACAATTTTCCTTTGTCATGAAAGTTAATGTATTTTTATGTAGATATTGATCAGTTACTTGAAAAACAGCCTGATTGACCCACAAGTTATTTGTTTTTTCTTTTCTCTTTCAGATGGTACTTTGCTGTTGCGTGTCATATAGGTGAAGCAGCCTATTCTACTTCAGTCAGCAGGTAAACTTTAATATCTAGTATAATTTGTATTGCATGTCTCTTTTGGGGGCCTATCGGGTTAAATGGGCCCTTAAAACCCTTGTCCTACTGTGTATGTCATAATTTGTTCCACTGATTAGTCAAGAAACACAATTTCTGTGATCCTTCACAAAGTTTGCTATCCATGGCCACCGTCCTCCATGCACATTATCTTCTCCAGGGGTCACCCTTACAGTATGTGGGTAAATCTCTATGTCTCAAGACTATTCTTCCCAACTGAGATATTGAGCAAATTATGAACTGTAGGACTTGAAACAAGTCTCAAATGGATTTTTCTTTTTTCCTTAACTGTTTCAGTGCAATCTCAGGTTTGCCACACTTGATAATGGAATAATAGATTATACTGTTTCACAGTCCCTAGATTCAAATTTCTGACGTATGCTGTCCAAGTGTATGGTAAGTGAGGACAGCAGTGAGGTATGAAATGATTGATACTTCCTTTACATGGATGTAATCTACATCTAGGATCTGCATTATACTTTTGGAAGGGCTGTCCGAGGAGTTCTTATTTTTCTTTTCCTTTATAAATTTGCATTTGAGTGAAGTTCCAATTCATCACCTGCCTGCATAAGACACTACTCCATTGACAGGAAAACTTCCTACAGTTCTACACTCCTACATATACTGTACTTCCCAGCCCCACTTCCAAAGTGTTTGGTTAGTGGTAGAGCATTCACCTCTCACCTGCGAGGTCCTGGGTCAATTTCCACAGTGAGTCGTACCACAAATGTTACTGTACAAATGGAACACACTGCAGCATAGCAAAACCCTTGGGCCTTGAGACAAAGGACAGCTAGGGCTGTCAAACCTACATTCCTAAGACCACTTCAATCTTTATGAGGAGGTATGTGTATTATTGTGACCTTGCTTGCATCAGCTCTGGTTTGGTTGGGAACTCTGAACCCTTGAGGTCCCCATACATTGTTTACTGACTCTACCCACAGGCTTTCCCCAGTGGGCTAGGGGTTGTAATATATGCCCATTGTATTCCCCTCTTGTGGTAAGAGGCAACTAAATGAAAGGACTTGCACCATATTGGAACTGCATTATAATATATAATTTGTGTTGGTGTGTCATTAAATCTTACCTGTCTAACTAACTAACCCAGCCCACAGGCTTCACTGCTGCCTAAATGTAAGTTAACTAACCCAGCCCACAGGCTACACTGCTGCCTAAATGTAAGTTAAAGCAAATTCTGCTCATAGACACTGCTCAGGGCACTGCCCACTTCAGGGCACTGTATATGGCTCTCTAGAAATTCTCATGGGGGGTTCCACTTCCATAAAAGTTAGGTTAGTTCTTTTGTAAGTAAAAATAATGTCTGTCTTTGTAACGTTACTAAAGACTTTCTTCCACAAGGTACAGTATTCATTATATACAGTAGAGCTGTGATTGTGTTGTGGAAAGAATTTCTGCACGTTAAATAACCAAAAATTGCAATCATTTAGCGATTGATGGCATTTACTGCGCCTATAAAAACTAGCACCAAATATTATCAAACTTATTGCAGACTACAACACCTGTCTACATGTACCACGTGAATCATTCCATGAAACCACTGTGGTTTGCAATCCATAGTACCTGCAGAGATTAGTTGGGGGTGAAAGAAATGTAGCAACTGCTTAACTTCATAGGTGTGATAAAGAAACTAGAACAAATTGAAAATGGGGGCCTAGATGGACTGAAATATTAAAATTTAAAATGATAAAAATATGAACTGTAAAGTTGAATTGTGCTCTATTAATGCTAATACTCTTGCAGAAAACAAGGTTGAAGGGATAATGAACTAGCTAAGAAGGAAGTTGGAAAGGGGTTCATGAAGGACACCAGGTGTGATTAACTGCAAGGAGTCTTTACTCCTTGACATGTATAAATCATACATGTATAAAATCATACATAAATAAATCATAGCTGTGATAGTTTAACAATCACTACCAATCGCAGAAGTAGTAGAAGTATTTATGAAAATGAAAAACAACTTGCTCATTTCAGAAAGATACAATTCACAACTGCACTAAGTGAATGATTAAGAGCCAATCGTGTGAGCTGCTGGATCTAGTGCTGTAGCAAATTTTAAGCCAATCACATTGCCTTTTACATTGAAAAAACTATGCAGGAATTTCAGTTAAGATTAATGTGCTGTTGCTGACATGTACTGCACACATGGTACAGTTGCCTCTGGGTGTGTTGCTATAGATGAATCTGATCAGGGCTTGTGTTTAGTGACGGTAGGCAGCCTTTAGTGGGGTTAATCAGCCTTAAATTGTCTTTATTTATTGTCTACATGAATTTGAAACCTTCATATTACGTGAAATTGAAGAAATAAATGTACAATTTAGTGTACATCCATTTGTGATACAGGTAAGCAAGGAAATTGAAAGATTAAAAGGTGATGGTGATAGGCCTCAGTTATGGCCGTCTGAAATAAGACCCATCACTTGCTATCCAGATTCGTCTATAATATTGAGCGTCAAATCGCAAATTTTCCCAAGAATTCCCATGACTGTTTTGTTTAGTTAGCAAAGATCAAAGGTCCAAGAATTCTCAACATCAAAATAGCATTACACCTTGCAGTGACTGAAAGATAAATGGAATAAAACTTTCATTGCATCATCAAAACCTCAATGCATTCTGGTTTCTTGTACATATTTAAAACAACTTTGAAGGTGTGCCCTAAACATAAAGTACCTCAAATATTTGCCCACTTTTTTTCTTCTTAAAAGAGTCCAAGAGCTCTTTCTTTATCAGACAGTAGTCATATTAGATGAAATTCTATAAAAGAATATGAGTAGTTCTATGTACTAATTCAATATGCATTGTATTTAAATTGAATATGAAGGTGGTACATTAGTTCACACAAGCTGGGACATTGTTTGGCTTGTGTATGCATGTACAATATTGAACCATTATGCGGGGGGTGGGGTGGGGGGGGGGGGTTGTATTATTCATGTACTGGCTAGAAGTACAACTCAATTTTCTACTTGCCCCATTTGCAAGATGCATATTGCCTGCATGTGAGAATTCCTCAAGTTGTTTCATTCTCTGAATCTGGCAACTGCTTTGAATTGCTATCAGTATCTGTTTTCCAGCCATTGAACTCTACAGCAATCAAACTGAATTTTGAAGCTCTCTTTGCCAGAGTTGTAGTCAAGTCGCTCTTTCCTCGGCAAGTCAAGTCAACTGCTGCTATTTTAGCAACTTGAGTAAAGTCGTCGGCTTGAGTCCCTGTGTTATTTCAATAGAAGAATATTACCCCCAAATTTTCAAGTCTCCTTAGAGTCAGAGGGTTGGGACTCAAGTCGTGACTTGACTACAGGTCTGCTCTTTGCTAATTAGAGTCACTTACACTGCCAAACATTGTTTTGATGTCCATGCATGGTGTACAGCCACTAGGTTACAGTATTGTTGGATCTCATAAATACATGCCTTAAATTTGTTCACATGTTTTCAGATATCTTTCCTACTTTGTTCTTGCAGTGCTAAAGGAATGGAGGGCTACACAAAGGGAAAATGGTTCTTCTCTACATTATGTTTTGGATTCTTTTCCTTGAGTAAACTATTAGCCTTCAACCCTTCAAGAAGTTGACGTGACGCACAGATTGAGGAGACTCACTAAAAATCTTAGTTTGTCGCTCTCAACCAATTTAAATAAGATGCAAATGCACAGCAAAATTAATTGGCATGATGATTTGTGCAAGGACTTGAATTATACCAGACAGTAGATACATAAAATATTTTTATACATAGGAAGTTGCCTCTGCTAATGAAAAACTGGGATGTGACATACAGCTGTATACACTATGTTTGCAAGGTGCAGCAGAATTTAATAATTATTGGTCTTAGATATCCTGTTGTCTTTTATTGGCAAATAATGATGACTATGTTTTTTCCTGAATGTTTCAACATTTACTGAGACTATGATAGTAAGAATGTTTGCTGGGAAGCGTACTGCCCCTGTGCCACATGCACAGTAGTTGAATCTACCTCACGTACTGATTGCATTAAATGGAATGGCACAAAAGTACATTCCAGACAAAGATGTTCAAAGAATGTTTTTGATTTCATAAATCGCTAGAGGTTTGTAGTAGTAATGTGTCTTTGTCAATGTGACATCCTATAGTTGTGATGAAAATGTTGTGTTGCTTTTTGCATTCCACAAGCCATTCTAGGTAAAAATAAGAGGAGGGCAACCTTTGCCTTGTCTGAGTACCACGAGTTGCCACATAGCAGACTGTACATACCAGAAAATGTTTGGTTTGCAACCCCTTATATGACCAAAAATGGCTCTTGCCAGTGTTCTACGCTTTGATGAGAGTAATAAGATTGGGATACCTGTACCATATTGCAGAGACAAGTCATCTCTAAAAGTAGAATAATGGAATATTAAAAATCTGTCACAGTATGAAACTTAATGGGAACAATGTGCTTAGAAGCTGGATGATGCAGCATAAAACCATACAAATGGCCACCCTATTTCAGTGGAGGGTGTTTGGAACACATGAATTAGAAATATACACATTCAATCACCAGTTTGACTTTTGGTAAAGGAGTTTGTTGCAATGATTATTTTTCCTTAATCCAAGAATAATGTCCAGCCTAATACTTATGGTAGCCATGGTAATAAGCATAATTGTGTCATTGACAACATGGATTACAGTAGTAGCACAACTGGTGACATGAAAAAATACCATTTGATTTTGTGGTGGAAAAAGCTTAAAAATTTTATAAAAATCTGCAAATTACACCAAATCCTGATTTCTATTTCTTACTTGATTTATGAATAAACATGAGCAAAGTTTAAACATTTACAGTATGATGTCAAAAGGATTAATTACTAATGGGCTAAGTATTAATTTTACTGCCTCTGTCTCAAGAACATAACACTATCATCACATGAAAGACTTATGGACCGAAATTAAAATTACTCATATTTTGACTCACAATTTTAAGAAAGGAGATGGTCAGTTATGAAGGGATGTAGTTACTGTATGAACTGCTATTGTAGTAGAACTCTTACATCATTAATTTCTCATACTGCAGATTACGCAAAAGCTTTTAGTAAGTGCTAGTGTTGTCACACTCTAATCCCATCTCAAGACCAGGGGGCCGTTCCACAAAGAGTTACACACAATCTTAAGTTTGATTCACCATACTTAAGCCAACAGTAAATCATACTTAAGATCGTGCGTAACTCTTTGTGGAACGGGCCCCAGTTTTTCCTGGTCTTGAGACTGGTTTTTGGTTTTGATGATAAGAGAACCCAGCTATGCAGTCATGTAAGTGTGTGTGTATACATGTGTGTGTGTGTGTGCATGTGAACCTGTAGACAATGCCTTAGCGGGCACAGGCCGCTCAAGCCTTGCACGTCTTTCGTTGCTCCCACAGAACTCATAACTGGGGTAGGTACCGTAGCTACAGTACCAGAAAATTTGAACACTGCAATGAGGTCTGTCACATGATATGCAAGAGTCCGCCATTGCTCACAGCCATTCACATGCTGCATAACTCAATTGGTCAAAAAGGAATTCTGATAATTTTCTTATGGGGAACTGTTCGCTGTACCTGTACTGCTGTACCTGTGGGTTGGACAAACTCATTTTCATGCATCAATTGGCATCAAATTCACTGCACTAAACACATGGAGCACTGACTGGCTCCAGTTTAATTGAGAACGGTCACATAAGAAAAATACTTGCATTAGGTTAAGTTATTAATTTTATGTTTTGCATATGATAAAATCAAATGTACAAATCAATGACAATGCACTCTTGGTGCTACATGTCATTTTTAGAGCATGTAGGTAATGAAGTTTAGGTAAAGATGTATTCAGAACTTTGAACAGTTTAATATCCTATGGAAAATGTACTGCACATTCCACCTTGGTGTCGAAGGTCTGCCTCTGATCTTGGTCTCTGTCTAAACACCTTGTGGTCTCCATCTTGGTCTCAGATAAGCTGGTGAAGACTACAACCCTGACAACTATATAATAAGACCTCAGAGGGGTATTGAAATAATCCAAAGATATCTCAGTGAGTTATTTTTAGTTAAAACCCATCTCTTTGGTGGCATGCAAACACCTAAACATATAGTTAAGTTTTAGTGGCAACTGGTAACGCATTCTTTGCACACCAAACTCATTGTTGTGACACTCTGTTTTAATATACACTTGTTTTATGAAGCTTAGTTTGTTACATTTTCAGTTTCAGTGAAAGCTGTCACAGTGAGGGTGGAGAGTCGAAGGAAGTAATTGATGATGAACTTCATTGTGATACATGGTATCTGTTGAAATCATAAGGTTAATAAGCCCCAATAAACCTCCTTTCTTGAACCCACAGAATTGCTGGATACTGTATGTG
This sequence comes from Holothuria scabra, assembly GCA_037179385.1. Lineage (NCBI taxonomy): Eukaryota > Metazoa > Echinodermata > Holothuroidea > Aspidochirotida > Holothuriidae > Holothuria > Holothuria scabra. The sequence goes on from CM074190.1 coordinate 36,903,362, forward strand.
GGTTCAAGCCAGTCCCTCTCATTAATTGCATTTAATGCCTCACTTTTTTTTTTTATCTGTGATATTCAATAACTGATCTTCCCTCTGCAACCTTGCACCTGCGGGACCGTATGTATGTTTATATTGAACCTGCATATCCAGCGATTCTGTGGGTGTGAGGACAAGAGGTTCATTGGGGCTTATTAAGATAATGTATCATTAATTGCAATATATCATCTGTGCCATACCTCTCTTTTAGTATTATGTACTACTTCACATGTAAATGATTTATTTTTAATTTTGATTAAATCTGTTTAAATCATGAAACATATGTGTCTTCACATTTTTTTAAGTCCCAGAGGTTCAATTAGTGCTTTTAGTAACTTCAAGGTTAAATGAAAGTAATCCAATGTAGAGGAAAGTTGATATGATACACACAAACACACATACACACACACACCAGGATAAAAATATATTACCCAAGTTTTTAGGAATATTCATTGACTATCTGATCTTCACCAAAAAAAAAAGGTTCTTAGGTTCGGTAGGTTGAAAGGTTAGTAAATCCTAACCCAGGAAAGGCAAAAGTTTTCTGTATAATAAGTCTGGTGACATGATGATATAGTTGGATACTCTATGGGAGAAGCATTGAATTCCTAGCAATTTGCCAGTTACTGTCATATTAAATTATTGACGATATTATGGTATATAATAGAAAAACTCTCCAAACTCTCCATTGGCTCAGTTCTTTGATTGACAGCTAATTCAAACAATGCAGAGTACCAAAGCTAGTTACACAGCATGAACAGTACTGAGAGTGTTTTGATTACATAAATTGAGTTTTTCTATACTAACCTTGAAGCAATAAACTGAGAATGTATCTGGATGAGGATGAATTTCAGATAACTGTGGGAGGGGCCATCTTATGTAAGAAGGTTAGGAGAATTGGTACAGTTTGGGGTGAGAGAACTGGGCCTTTAAACTTAGGGAAGGAGGCAAAAAACCACCTCTACCCTTGCATGGACACGGGCCCAGGAAAAAGAAGAATAGAATCAAAATAATTCCAACAGGTTTTGTTGATCAATCCATTTTATGATAACATCACAGCTTGTGGGTGGGTTGGTTGGATTCCTAGCCTTTCTAATGATTCATGACCTCGAGAATATTTTCGAAATTGTCACAAATAGCTCCAAATACTAAAATTGGTATGGTCATTTGATTCGATTGAATAACTTTTTCTCACACTAGCAAGTTTGCAATATCACACAGTATGCATTCACCAATAATAAGGCCATGGGTACATACATAACTCCATTAGCATATCATTATTACCACTCCCAAGTCTTTGAAGTTTTCTTCCAGCCCCATCTGTAACTACAATTCTTCCCCACCCACCTCCTTAATCCCCAGTGTCAATAAGGGAGTTAGGTAATTGGAATAGTGGGGCACAGCATGGGAAATACAAACTGAGCTCAGTACGCAAGGTACACAGTTCCCTTTTTTTTTGTCAGTACATTCATACAACACTGTCTAAGTGTCTAGCCAACTAAAACAAAAAATAGAGGGGTCTCAGTCACACTTAACAGCAGATAATACAAATTCTTACACCAAAAAGACAATGTAGACAACCCACTGCACAAAACCACACTTGAGAACCCTCCTTATGTTATGGATGAATTAAGAAGGAATGATTTCCCAAAATGCTCATGTAACCTCAACTTTTGGAAGATGTGTTGCAGGTGTGGGATTGGTTTGTAATACCCTGACCAGATGGTGGATGAGCATATGTGCATTACCAATTTACCACAATATTAACCAATTGGGCTTATCATAAGGCTAGAATTCAATAGGTTTTAGCCATCAGGCGACATAAGACATCTATATATTTCACCCGAGAAAATGGCCTTTTCCTGGGGAAGTTTGGCTAAACGACCCTATTGAATTCTAGCAGCATGTTGTGCAAAGCTTAGTTCTACCATCTGCACTGCATATTAATGGGCAAATAACATACACAGGAGTACTGAATCTCCCTGCTATAGGAGCAATACTGGATCATCTGTTAAAAGTTAATTAACTTGTCATGAAAGAGATGGTGATGATGTTAAGTTAGATTTGTTTGATTTTTTTTTTTGATTTGATTTTTAAATACAATTGGTAAGGTACAACCATTGCGTTCCCTACAACCCACTGTTAATATTACAGTAGTACAATACATGTATCTGTCCTTGCAATGTTAGGTATTCATAAATAGCCATTGGCCATATTGCTGCACAATGAGGAATGGGATCCCAATTGTGACAACTCAAATTCTTTTGCAATTAGTGTTGTTTAGTAATTTCATAGGAGAGGCATTTGCATTTAAATGGGTTTATATTGGTTTCAAATGACATGTGTATGACAATGGTTTTGTGTATTAGTTTCAAAATTTCTGTTTTCTATTTACCCAGGGTTTGTCTCAAAATATCAAGGATACTGTATCCAGACTTCTTCCCATTCCTTTACTCCATGGAAAACTCTACATCAAAGAAGAAAGAAAAGTGAAGGAAATCCCTCAGGATTTAATGCTGATTTTGTATGTACCAACACTTTTAATGCTTAGTAAGTGTGATGGTTTATCCATTAGAACAGGCTGTCAATCATTCTCTCAGGGAAAGCCCATTTCAAATGACAACAGAAGTGAAGGACCCAGTCAATAAAGATTCATAGGTAATGAGCAGACATGTAGCCAGGATTGTGTCATGAGGTTGGGGGGTGGGCATGGCATAAGAAGTCTAGGATAGAGAGGAAAAACTGCTATTTTAGGTATTTTTTGCATTGAAACCCTGTGGTTAAGGGCAACAAAGAACAATTATATAGTAATGGAAAGTTTGCCATGGATAAGGGAATACCTATAATCTCTCAATAACCCATTCACCCACTTTAAAGATTGTGAGATTTAGTTCAGGGAGGAGATGTATGAAAGAATAAACTGTGGGGAGGGGGCCTTGTATCATAATTCCAATTAGCACTGGGAGTTGACACAATAAATACAACTAAGATCATACTGATTTGATAACTTGGATTAGACATGCTGAGATTAGTGTAATGGAAACTCTTTACAAATATGGAAGAGCACCACCACTGGGACACACCCTTGCTGATTGGAAATGAGTATGGTTCACTGGATCCCTTGGCATGACATTCCTCCTCCATTCTCTGAAAAATAAGCAATGAAGGTTATCTAGCCAAATATTCTAAAAGAGCCTTGAGGTTTAGGAATCAAACTGATACATTACAATATGAAGGTTATCATATTGCTTCCCATTTTACTATGGACATTTGAGATTCTTAACATGCATTCAGACAAGAAAGAAATATCACATATGAGAATTAAATTATCTTTTTAGCACTTTTTATTTTATCTGTGGCCAACTGCCCCAACTATCATCAAATCAATGGCAGTCATTTTTTTTTCTGTCATTGGAAGCTTGGGAAGATTTCTCTCATCTTAAAATATGGACATTATGCGAGAACATATACTGCATTCATAGACGAACTTATTTAAGTATCACGACAAAGCGTTAAAACAACAGACTATTGTTAACAAGTTAAAGATGCATATAAATATTTCACTATCCTTGCTTTTCAGACTATACCATTTAACAATATATTTTCAAGAAGGGGGGGGGTGTGGGTGTGGGTGGGGGTGTCACAGAAAGTGAAGGGGGTGCCATTCATTAAGTATAACAGTTGTGGGTAAGTTAACATACATGTCTAATTCACACAAGAGAGTAAATTCGTTTGGTTAGATCTCCATAGAAGGAATACTTTATGCAGCATGAAAACTGGCTTGGTTGTAACTTGAGGAAAAATTTGATAAATACCTCATAGTTTTCTTTTTTTACTGCTTTTATGACAACAGTTTCAATAATACTCTCAATAAAGCATCTTTATAAGTCCCCTCCCCCCTTCAAATACTACTTGAACAACAAAAGTTAGAAAAGACCAGCAATTCAGTCATCCCTACATTATTTAATTGGTAGCTGCAACTCTGTATTTACTTAGATCCCTGTACAGGTGCTGCAAGAAAATAATGTTGTCCCATGTTGTTATACTGTCCTGACAAAGAAGCAGGCTGCTGATCCTTGCTGTCTGAAGTAGCTTCACTGAGTGGAGTCTTCTCTCAAGATATCACTGTGGAAAAAAAAACAGAATTATTTCTAATTGATCACACAATACTATATGAATAGTCACATAGCATGCTACACAATTCAAATGGTTATTTATGGTAAAAGCCTGAAGGTTTACATCCAGGCCATTCAAATTGGGTAGTGCCAGGTCTCCAAGTTGAAGTTTCACCTGACACCCGGTTTGAGTGTTGAACACCTAGCTTGGGTTCCTAGTCCATGACCATTAAAGGGGCTAATCGAATTGGTTCATGAAATTCAACAAATTTTTCCAAAAATGTTAAGTTTTCTTCACAAACCAATGACAAATGGTCCAACTTAGACAATCCCCATACCCTACATACAAATAACTGTTTTATGAGTGGGTGTTTAACGGTTGAAGTCCTTGTTCAAAAATTCGTGACCAGACACTTTTTCAAATTATGTACAAAACCATTACAAGTCAGGACACTAGAAAATTCAAAATTTTAACATTTTCTGTGACTTTTGGACTTGAAACTTGACTTGTTATGCTAATTTTAAGCACTGTTATGTGGTAGTGACCCTTTGAGACTCTCCCTAAGTTTTGATATCAACTCAATGAGCCTCTTTAAAGGCAGACAAAATCTAAAACAACACTCACCCATCACTTGTCTCAAATCACTGCCAGTTCAATTTTTTGCACACCTCTTTAATGAACGGGAATTATGGATAATGTATCCAGGTGGGCTGAGAGGTCGTGTCTGGCAAGAAGTTTGTCCCAAGCTATCGCCCATACAATGTGCACCTAAGGCTGTTATTACTCATCTCATGACTAGAGGGTTGTCAGCACCACAAAACCGAGCAAGTCCCTCATTCTGTTTTCGCCCTGTGGCCTTAGGGTTGAAGAATATGCCCATGGCATTTCCCCGCCTGTCATAAGAGGCGACTAAAGCGAAGGATTTGAAGAGTATTTGAACGGTATGACACTACGTAACACATTCATGTTGGTGTGTCATAGTTAAATCATATCTAACTAACTAATCAAACTTTGCTACAACAGCACAGCAAGCGCACCAGGGAGCCATTCCACAAAGAGTTACGCACAATCTTAAGTTTGATTCACCATACATAAGCCAACAGTAAATCATACTTAAGATCGTGCGTAACTCTTTGTGGAACGGGCCCCTGGGAAACTTAAACTCAAGAGCTGCATATACAACACTGTTAAAGTGATGCACACCCACACACATTCAACACTGCTAGAGTAAATAATTCTTTTACTTGAAAGGAGATTAAATATCCTTCTTCATGTTTTTAACCTGATGTCCTGTATGAAAAAAGTAAATTTCCCTCCCCTTGTCCCCAAATTTTCCTACACCTGGGCTGGAATTAAGGTTGGAGGAGGGCACGGCCATTTGGCCTTGGTCGTTCATTAATTTTGGAGGGCACCACGGCCATCAGGTAGGGCACCAAGGCCAAATATTTTTGAATGGCAGGGCACCAAGGCCATTTTTGGAGGGGGTGTTTTTATCGGAGTGTTACACAGCACAGCGGTATACCAGGGTTTTCCCTGGATTTAGAATTGAACGTCATGCATCTAATGCGTCCATGAGTGGATCGCCGGCCTGGGGGAGGGGATGTTCCCCTGGAAATTTTTGGGACGTATGCAAGTCCCTAGACACAAAATGGTGACACTTTTGAGGCAAATTAGTCAACACAACTTCCGTAAGTTGATGCAAAATATTGGCACTAAAACTCACATTCGTATTAATTTTGATGTAATGATAATTTACTTCTTAGGCTTATTTTGTTTTTCATTCCCCAATCATGTCGGAACATTTAGATTTTTTTACTGCACTGGGTAGTAGTTGCGTCATGTAATGTAGTTACTCTCCTGCTTTAACGAACCCGATGTAGAACAATCATTCAGTTCATGATAATCTTAGCAGTTCTGGGCAGCCAACAATTGCACCCGGTTAACGTTTCTTATGGTTCCTTTCGGATATAAATATCCCCGTATATTTTAAGCAGTTCTTGTCCAAAACTTACGTCTTGTTTAAAAAGAATCTGCAACTGAAATGCACGTAAGTCAGATCCCCCAAAAATCCACGTACGCAGAGATTTGTGATACCGTTTCACGGTGAATTTGGCACGGGGCTCGCCCCGCTGCGATAGCCGGCTATATAAGCATGAGAAGTGCGATCGTCGTAACACTAACTCAACGGGAAAGCATGTCTCGAGACCCAGTATTTTCACACACTAAATCACATAGGCGAAGGCGTGAGTTGTGATTGGCTGGCTAGAATCAATGCAACTGAACCAATCACGATGCAGGGACCAATTTAAATTTTAAAATGGATTCTATACATATGATGTCACCAAGCAAAACATGATGCCTTGTTTGGTGGAAAAAGCGGACATGCACCAAAGTCTACTGCACGCGTGGGCCAAGAATTTTGCTGCATGAGACCATGTGCATCACTATTTTTGTTTGCAATGACGTCGCATGACAACATTCCTACTGTAAATAACATTACGGATGGAATGCTAGAAATGACTTAATTTATGCAAGAAAGTAACCACGGAACTTCACAAGATTCTAGGAGCTACGTGTACAAAACGTGCACAGATATGTATGCTAAGCTTGGGGATTTGAAAAAGGTGAAACACTGCAGCTCGATAGTCTGTTGTCTGTACAATGTGTTTTGTGCAGAACAGTTTGTACAACAACTTACGCGGCGCTTTCTGTGAGAAAGCAAGGAAAACACATCGAAAGCAATTCTAAATCTAATTCCATGTAATACTACAGGGTTATAGCGGAAAATATCAAACGATCACTTCCATGGCGGGGGTAAAATTTTACGTTTGTGGTTATCAATGCACCCCGTTTTGGCGGGAAGTTAAAGAATTGAGTTAACGAGAGTTTTAAGAAACTAAGGGCAAGTTTCCAGCAGTCTGATTCGATCGCGCAAGTTGCGTATGGAGTTCATTTAGTATCCTTTTTGTTATGGTATTTAGGATATTTTATTGGAATCCTGATGAAATTTTTTCATTCGGATGGGAAGGCACGACGGCCACGTACTTGCGGGCACGACGGCCAACGTGGCCGTGAGAATTGGCTGTTTTTGTAGGGCACCCCGGCCATCCCCTTGGGCACGACGGCCATGGCCGTCGTTTAATTCCAGCCCTGCTACACCACACTCTGATTTCCGTGTGAGGAACTTTTCCACCTGTGTCCACATCAGCCGCCTTCTACTAGCAGAGCCTAATTTTTTAAATACCATAAAACTTTGCCATAGAAGCAACAAGACAACATCACACTTTGGTTTGATTCGCTGAGTTAATATACATACCAATTTGAGAAATAACCGCCAACTTAAAAGAATAGTCCAGAACCAAATTCATGTTTAATATGTTAAAGATGAGCATATTCTTAGCATTATGGTAAAATTTGCATTCATTTCTCATGTTTTGTTCTCAAGATATTAGCAATTGAAGTTGACACATTTTCTATGAAAAGTGAACTTGAAGCACGCAGGTGTGATGTTAAAGATGAGCATATTCTTAGCATTATGGTAAAATTTGCATTCATTTCTCATGTTTTGTTCTCAAGATATTAGCAATTGAAGTTGACACATTTTCTATGAAAAGTGAACTTGAAGCACGCAGGTGTGATGTCATGGATTCACTATGTAAGCAAATGTTTTGTTTTTTGCTTTTTCTTCCTGTTAGTTTGACCTTGAACTGATTAGAGATGTTATCTTGCCCCTAGGCACAGAAGTTCTTAAAATCCCATTGCTCAGGATGCACCAGCGGTATTTCTGTATAAAGTTTGTTGAAAATAAAATTAGTGGTAAATTATAAATAAATACAAAGCCATGACAACACGCCAGCTTATCCAAGTTCATTAAATGTAGAAAATTTGCCACAAAATGAATAAAACTTTCACCAGAATGCTTAGAAAATGTTCCTCTTTAAAAGAATAGTCAAAGACGGATATATTCTAAGCATTATGGTAAAATTTTTATTCATTTCTTATGTCCAGTTCTGGAGATATTGGCAATTGAATATGGCAGATTTTTAACACAGAATGAACTTTGAGCAAGCAGGCATGATGTCATGGATTCACTATTTTAGCCGATGTTTTGTTTTTCTTCATAGTTTACCATGAATTTTATGCAACAAAACCTTAACATATTGATACCATAGATGCATCCTGGGCAATGGAATTTTTAAACCTTTATATGCCTTAGGAGCAAAATAGAATGCCTAATCTATTCAAGGTCAAACAAATAGGTTGAAAAACAAAAGGGAAAAACAAAACACTGGCCAAGAATGTGAATCCATGACATCACACCTGTTTGCTTCAAGTTCACTTTCTCTGGAAAATGTGCCAACTTCAATTCCTAATATCTTGTGAATCTTACATGGGAAATTAATGTTTGCACCAGGTAGGAAATTCGTACCCGAGTACCCGAACCGCATTACCCATCGGGTACCCCGGTATCCGACCATAAACCTTGCAACATCTTACTTAAGTGCATGGTATTTGAATTGTTTCTGGGAAAGTCCAATTTAACAAAAGTGCATTATGGAAACAAATAAAAGCAACTTCATTTCAACATAATTGTGAATGAGATGTGGGTAAATACATTTTGTTAGTTTCAATAACCATGTTACTTTACAAAGATCAAAAAGAAATCACAGGAAAACGCTACCCACGTACTTATTTTCCCTGGTAGTAAAAACGTTGGTCGGGTAGGTACCCGGTGCAAACACTATGGGAAATGAATGCAACTTTCACCAGAATGCTCCTCTTTAACATACCAAAAATAAATTTGACTTTGGACTATTCTTTTAACATATCAAAAATAAATTTGGTTTCACACCATTGTTTTTTAACATACATCATTGGTAGTACTACCTTCTTCTTTCAACACTTACCACTTTCATTTCTTCTAGCCCATCCTTAAAAAAAATCATGTAAGGGACTTCTTCACCATCTACTTCTTTATATCCAAGTAAAGCAGTCATTGCCTCATTGGTTTGAGATTCACCTTGATAAAATTGAAACTCTTCCTTTTTTAATTTTTTCTTTAGGAGACCTAAAAGCTGTTTGGCCCTCTCTGGAAAGTCTGCTGCTCTTTCTAAGCCCTGATCCTCAAACTGCTTCTTTAACCTGAGTGAAACACAGATATAGAGTAGACTGTTAGGTGATGTCAAGAGTGACCCTTTAGCCAAAACTTGCACCTTCAGTGATTTCCTAAGGGTTCAAAGTTCAACTACTTGAGTACCTGACCTTTTTTCCATGAGTCTCATGAAAACTTGACTCATTTTAAAAGAGTCCCAATAAAATATCAGCTAAGTTATACCTGTGTAAAGATATTTAATGTACAAACATTCACATGACGTAAGTACAATGGGTGATGCATGACATGAAATAAGGTTCTTAAACAGCTGGCTAAAATCAGTTTTCCTTGGTGGTGTCTATCTTTCAGTTGAAGAGGTTTGAACACAATCAGGTCGCTGGATTTCACAGCAGCTTAGTGCAGAGTAATTCATCTAACTGGTGGTTATGACCAAGTCACTATTTATTTCCTTTGCCCACCCACCCATACTGGCTGGTTAGAAAAATGACTCTCCCCTTATGTTCCTCATCACATGGTGGTCTCAGGGTGACGAAATCTTGATACCCCTAAACTGGTAACAATCAGTTACCACCCATGTAGCAAAACACAAAAGGGGTTTCCATGGAGAAAAACTTCTAAGCGCACAGATTGGTTCCTTTGGTTTTAAAATTTAGCTGCTTGATATTTTGAGCAAAATACCAGGTCAATCAAGTCAAGACAGCTGGCCTTTTTTTTTTGAGTTACGGCTCACTGGCTTTTCCCGACTCCACTGCTTATGCTGAGCACCAAGCACAATGGCAGTAGGTTCTTTGGTATGACTCCCAACCTTCCGGACTGCAAGTCTGACACTCTAACCACTTGACTGTGCAGTCATTCTCCGGAAGTGTGCAGCATTAAATGCAAAAATTACATAGGAGCATGTCATTGTCATTTTCTTGACTGCTTCACACCCCTGTATCCATTGCTTTGGCCAGTACCTTGTGGCGTGAGTCAACTTAACGTACTATTTACACTTTCTTTTTGTGAAAACTTACAAGGCAAGATACGATGATCAATTTGATGTACAATAATTATGTCGGCAAACTTGTGTTTGTGAATATTACACTACATTTAGTTGGAACAGAGACAGATCACTGGCATACATAGGTCAAATAAAAATGTACTAGCCGACTTTAAAAGACAAGTGCTTGATGTAAAAGGTGAGTACAAGTACCACATAGACAATAAATACATGTATGCATAACAAGGCTTCCAATTATATCAAACGAAGTGTTTTCCATTTTAACACTACAAAGGTCTTAGGAAGAAGAGAAGAGGTGGTAATCATATGGGTCCCCTTCCTCCCTAAATGGTCGTAATTTATGTCAAAATCACTTCAAAAGGTGTGTACAAAGATTGACACCACTTCCAAGCTGTAGTTTTCTTCATATCTGTTGCACAGCTTACAAATGAAACTAATGACTAGTATGTTTAAGGCATCATTTCTCATGATTCTAAAGGAGGTTGAACGCTTGCCATAAAATTTTAAATGTGACTTACTTTTTCACGTAAGGTTTGAAGACACCTGTTATATATTCATCCTGGGCAATAGCAAAACACTCTGCAAGTTTATTTGCTAGAACAATGTTGACACCACTCTTGACGTTCTTCTCCAGCTGTTCACTAGCTTCTTCAGCAGAGGCATTTGCTCCCAACTTAGACTCGTCAATATCATCACTTTCTGTTGTGTGCTACAGATTGAAATACAGAAATGAATGAGGTTTAAAATTACCACTGGCAAAAGTTTAATTGTGGAGTTGGGAGTGAGTTTATGTTAGGAGATTTATAAAGAGTTAGGAGATGTTGAGGTACAGGTTGTTTCCATGTAGCTTTGGATAAAAAGCAAACTGGGGTAACCAGAACCAAAAGACTAAAAGTGATTCCTTTTTAATTTTTTTTTCTTCAAAATGACAATGTTTTAAAAATAACGACCTTTACAATTTGGGCACAGCATGTGGAGGATTTATAAGCACTAAACATACTACTACCATCAAATAGCCTTCTAATGACCTTTGACATCCAGTCATAACCAACTCTTCCACAGTTTGAATACTGCAACTGCAGGCCTACAGGTTGTTCAGCAATGTCACAGCATTGCATGTCTCTCTGATTTGCTGTCCAGGCATCCATCATACAACAATTGCATACTAAGGTACTGTTGAGAATGCGCAATTGTAACCATAGTTATTATACCTTTCCCTGGTTGAGAAACTTCACGAACTGACTGCTTATGTTGAGATTCCGGTTTTCGTCAGTCACGTGACGTTAATAGTACATGAGGGCCTTGTTGTTGGACTCTCCATACGTACTGTATATATGCAGACAAGGTAAACTGATTTCGAGTCTCTTGCGAACACCTATCAAACTGTAATGACTTGAATCAGGGCGTATATTATTGCAAAAGGTTTGATTAAGATTTCTGTCTTTCAATTAGAACAGCTGTAAAGCGAGAATAACTGTACAGCGTACCCAAACTAAAATAGCCAGATAATCAAAGGCTGGGCTAGCAACGGTAATTTGGTAAGCACACTCAACAATCTCGTGTGAAATTGGGGTGTCATCACCTTTACCATAACTATTCATTGAGGAGCCAAAGTTTTAAGAAATGCTACTGTATTGCTGGCCCATCAGACTGCTGCCTGGTCTGCTAATGAAACAAATTAGTGGCACATTGCTCCCTTCTAATGGCCCCCAGTATTTCCCAACCATTTCACTAATATAAGCTCTTTACAATTAAAATTTGGTTTTCCGAAACAAAACACTAATTGTGTTCATGTACTTATAGTTTTAAAGAATAAAAAGATGTGATGTTTGAGAGACAGAAACACTTGAAGTCTGAAATATGGTGCGATGCAAAAAGTCAAAAGAGTTGGTTAGTTAGCAGTATTCTTTTTCAGTCCTAGAGAAAATGGTTGTCCATTGGACAACCAACCTTTAACTTTTGCTTGCCCATACGAAATTAAGTCCCAGACAATCGGAAAACCACAAAAATTGAGCCCTGCAATCAACTATCAGAAACTGTAACTCTGTGATTGGGAATTTGTTAGTACTGCCAGAAAAATGTGAGTTGAGACTTTCTGGTTGTAAAAGATTTTCTATTCTACTGAGATGCATCTTTGTGGAATTGTATGTTTCACATCTTTCTTTAATGTCACAAGAATCCCTGCATCATAAGCTTCACTTTGATACCAAAACCTCTAAAAAGTCAAAACGTGAGTTACGACGTTGTTCTGGTTCTCAACCCTCAGTTTATTACTGCCATACCTTAAGTCTAAAGTGACGCTGTCCTAGGCTAAAGTTATGAGTGGGTTTAGGGGGACAAAAGCTTGCTTCAAGGCTACTGTAAGCAGCAATTTGAAAGGGTTTAAAGGTCATACATTTATGTAAGTCAAAAAATTACTGTAAAAGTGTCTTCTCTTAAAGTAAGAAACAAAGACCTTCTAATTTTTGTGGAAATGAAAAGGGTAGAGACATTTTACCAACCTACTTCTGGAAAGGGGAGGGGGAAAATCCCCCTTAACTATCTCTAGAAGAAACACTACAATCCCAGTCCACCTAACACTCTAGCAAATTATTGTGCAGGGTACTCGACTCACCTTTCCAATTACTTCGTAGTACAGATCTTCCACAAGAGTACAAGGAAAACTGTCGCTGAAAAGTTCATCACCTTCAAAAAAGGATGAAAATATTGGAAGGTTACATAAGAAAGCATAATGCAATATGGAAATCATGTTTAATTTGTTAAAGGCATGTTCTGGTGGCGTTTCACATCTGTCTTGAAAGAAAAACAAAAATATTCCAGACCATGTCCTTCAAACCCTATCACAATGCCATTTTCCTAACTCAAGATATCTCACTTTAAAGACTGGTTATTTTTGTTTAAAAATAACTCTGCTTTTCAACAAAGCCACAAAAAGTCATGTAATGTGGGCACATTGCTTCAAATTCCTTTTGTTTTTCTTTATAATTGAAGGTCCTCTTTGTCCTTGAAATTTGATACTGTTGGAATGTTTGAATATCTTTTCCTGTAGATCTAGCATTACCCTTCACCATACATAGAGTACAACCAACAAAATTGCTTAATATTGCCTGAAGCGGCATCATAATTATAAATAAATTGAATGCAATGATAAATTATTGTGCCACGATGACATCACAGATTTCCCATGATGCATCAAATCCCAAGATAAATTTGCATTACTTTAAAAATTTGTATCTTCTGAACGCTATAAGCTATCGAGATGCTGTTTTCGCCTTGTGAAAGAGAAAAATTTTCTGCTTATTTTAAAGTTAACCAATTTTGTCTCCAGAACATGCCTTTAAGTCCAAACAAAAAGAATAAACCAACCTTTTGAAGTTCGGGCTATTATTGTGGTAAAACTTTGACTGTTTTGCTGTTTCCAATTTAGGTAACACTATACACAACCTTTGAGTCAATATAATAGCACTTACTGTATGACATGACAGTACACATCCACCAAGGTTTCTGCCAAATACACAAAACACTGGAAGGTGGGGGAGGGGGGACCAACCTTTTGAAGTTTGGGCTATTATTGTGGTAAAACTTTGACTGTTTTGCTGTTTCCAATTTAGGTAACACTATACACAACCTTTGAGTCAATATAATAGCACTTACTGTATGACATGACAGTACACATCCACCAAGGTTTCTGCCAAATACACAAAACACTGGAAGGTGGGGGAGGGGGGAGGGGGGATCAATTACAGCTAAACCCCAAGTCCTAATTGATGCTGTTCTAGGCTCAAGTTACAAGTGGGTTTTTGCCAGGGACAAGAGTTTGCTTCAAGGCCCCTGTAACAGCCCTTGCAATTAAGATGTTGGTTAGCGCAAAAAAGTTGCTGAAGTAAAATGGATTGCCTTTGGCAAAGGTACACTTTACCTCAACATTATTATTACTAGGTATAAACTGTCCAATGCATACGGCATTTAACTAAGTTGACAAAAGTTGTATACAAACTTGGTACTACTGTGCATACAGTAAACGTAAGTTGTTTCAGAAGCTCTGGAATTCCATTATAAAACCAACACAGCTGCTTTGGGAATTTTTCCCACTTAATGATGCACAAAAAGATAAAACAGCTGGTTTTCACATCTAAAGGTCAGTTCTCAACCATCTCACATTCATGTGTGTGCAGTGATCACTTTTTCAAAGCAGGTGGCGAGTTACCTACATTCGGTAAATACAGTAATAGTGAACTTTTTCAATCATGATTTTCTGTTAAAACTTGAAAAACTGCAACTACAGTATGTATTGTTTGTATTTAAAGACATAATACTGGATATCTGCAAAAATTTCGATCACTGTGTGCCTCAGCATACCTTGGCATTGCCAAATGACTAGCTTATTTTCCAGGGCTGCTGTACAGTGCAATCTGGAGGGTTTAGGCCATTAGACTATTTATTTGTGTACTGTAAGCGCAAACATAAGTATTTTTGTTTTAAAAAGAAACCAAGACATTTACACATTTACAATTTTCAAATTTTTATGGAAATGAAAAGGGGGGGGGGAGGAATTTTTCCACAATTATTTACATCAGGCTTCCTCAATTAAATTTTCTGAAGCACCACATTGCTAAATGTTACTGATATAATGCGCCACTGATCGCCGTTATAGGGGAGGGGTATAAGGGGTGTCACCCTCCCCTTTTGAAAATTTTTGCGTTTCAAAAGGGGTTTAGATGCAAAATGGTGCAAAATTTGTTCAATTTTCCAGGCCAAAATTTTGCACAAACTTTTACAATTTTCCAGAAACTGTGAATCAAAAAAGCCCTGACTCTAATAAATTATGTAAGCAGTGACGGTGGTTTTACTTTCATGTGAGAACAAATAGGACGTTATTATATCCCTGTCGGTATGTGATGTCAGTCTGTGGGAGGTATTAGATTTATTTACTGTACCTATTTTTTAGACAAAACAGTAATTCTCAAAAAGGTTTTGAAAAAGTTAAATTTTTCACTATTCTCCAAGTAAATTTTGCACCACTCCATACCATGTCCCGTTCTATTCACACAGCTATCTGAGGAAAACTTCTTTACATCAACATTCTCATCTTAAAGCGGCTCATTGAGTTGGTTCATGAAATTCGGCAAATTTTTCTAAACCTGTTCAGTTTTCTTCACATACCTATGGGGGTGATGCGCACTGTTTAACAAGAGATTTCCTAACTGGCTAACCATAACCCTAATCCCTAACCCGAGCAAAGAATACAATGGATACAATACAATGGCTACAGCCAATCAAGAAACACCTTGTTAAACAGTGCGCATCAACCCCACCCATGACAAATGGTCAAACTTAGACAATCCCAACATTATACATACAAATAATTGTTTTATGAGTGATTACTTAACGGTGCAATTAAGTTTTCTGAAATTTGTGACCAGACACTTTTTCGAATTATGCACAAAACCATTACAGATCAGGCCACCACAAAATTCAAAATTTTAACTTTTCCTGTAACTTTTGAATATGAGACTTGATTAATCCTGCTAATTCATCTGGGTGGTAGTGACCCTTTAACACTCTCATTAAGTTATCAATACCAACTCAATGAGCCTCTTTACCTTTAAAATACCACATCCAGAATGCAGGTTTTTGTTTCTCGATGAAGCAAAGCCCTTTGAAATTCCCTTGAAGGTTCCCTACTGGGTCCATTACATCATCTTAAATTTCAGGGGCATCAATTTCTTATTCAATCCATTCCATTATTGCTAAACACAACTTTCGCCTAAACTATTGAAAATGTATAACTAGCTTATCGTGTCTATTCAATCTCACCCAGAAACAAGTTCATGCATTGGCCTACACAGTATTCAGTTCACGATTCTTGGGAAACATACGGTGTCTTACAGTACACACAGCAGGTAAAGTAGCAATTCAATGTAACATGTAGCTGTGTCACGTCCACAGGGATTTTCACAAGGCTTGAAAATAAGCTTCTTTCTTGAAGCTGTTTAACTATCATCTGCGGTTGTTTCCAACTTTACAAGTAAACTAATCCTTGCTGCTGTCACATGTAAACAACAAATCTCAGACGAAGTCAAAAATGACTGCTCGAATTCTTGTTATCAGGCCTTAACTTTGGATCATCATTCAGTGTTTATTTATGCAATTGGGTACAATCATGAAATATGTTACCCCCACCCCCTAACACGAAAAAGAAGATGGATAAAATCATTTGTTATTTCCCCATGGCACTCGCCTACACTACATTTTAAACTAAATCTTAGGGTTTCACGGTACCACTGATAATTGGTACTTGTAATACTGTACTGTAGTACCGGTACCAGAAGAGTAAAAAAGTAGGATTTTTATAACCTGCAAAATATCTGTGAATATACCATGCATTGACATAAATGAAGTCTTCTGATAACCCCTGCCTTCCGTTTCATTTTTTTTATAACATTTAGTCACCCCACACTCAACAAATCAGTAAACAAAATGGGAAATAACCTCTCTGCAAATTAGCGTCTGATAAGTACTGACAGACACTAAATCAGCGCCGCACTGCAATTCCGAACCGGAACTACTGTAGGCCCCACAAGATGACAAGAGCACTCAGAATTGTAATGTAGATTGCAAAAATAATGACAACCACCCTCCTAAAGTATAACCAAAAGTTAATAAGTAGAACTTTACAAAAATATTTCCATAAAATATTGATTCATCAAGCTATCAAGCTTTCTTCCCACCGAGTTACTGTATCACTAGTGAAACTTAAATCAAAGTGTTTCATGATTGAATTAATGGAATGCATCGCGCAGAGATCCGTTGTACAATAACACTACTTCAATTCAATGCGAACACATGCCGATGTTTTAAGCGGGATTTACTGTGTGTTAAGTCTCATTGCTTCAGGGTGTATATTTCTGAAAGAACTTTCGTGGCGTTCTTACGAAAGTTTTTCTCCCACACACAGTGAGCGTATGGAGCAGTCCCATAACATCACTGTGTCAGAATCACGAATCTTCGATGCAACCTTCATGTCAGACCTTGCAATGCTATGATTCTTTGTCTGCTAACAACGAATTTCTCACTCATATAATGTTGTGTGCTATCGTAAGCAAAGTTTATTAAATCAACCAATGCATGGTAACTATTCTTAACACACCATGTGAAAGCATACCGCATTTGCTGACGAACAGTGACCGTTCTGAGGTTGCGCAGAATGCCGAAAGGAAGCAAGTTCCTTGTCAGTGTGGAAGGTACTAGTTCTGGGAAAGTAAGGGTAAACAGCAATTACAGAAATTCTCTAGGGGAATTTGTGACTGAAATGGTGCAGAATGATTATCAAGTGAATGTTCCCTGTTTGTATTGTAATGTTTAGAGACATGACGCATTTATCAAATGGGTTTTTGTTTCATTTAAGTATCATTCTAATTCAAATGCTAGATTTTTGGGAAAAGATTTTCACCTTACAGTTGAGTACCTGTGTCTGTCTAAATACACAATGTGAGAGTATTTGCTAATGAGCAGGAATTGTTCGTCCTGAGGTTGCGCAGAATGTTCGAATGAGAGCAAGTTCCTTCTTATTGTGGAAGGTACTAGTTTTGCGAAAGTATTAAACGTTAAAAGGCAATTTCAAAATTTCTTAGGGGGAATTTGTGACTGAAATGGTGCAAAATGATTAAAAAGTAACTATTCCCTGTTTATATTGTAATGTTTAGAGGCACAGGGCATTTATCAAATGGGTTTTTGTTACATTTTGGTATCACTCTTATTCAAATGCTATAATTTTGAGAAAAGATTTTCAGGTTACAGTTGAGTACCTGTCTCCACGATACTTCGTTACCTTATGGTCGGTGGTACTGTACCATACCGGTATGTACCTGTACTTACGGAAATACCTGTATACTGTGAAACCTTACTAAATCTCTCACCAGCCAGAGTACCATTCCCCCCTCCAACGTATGAGCTATTTGGGCTCTAATTGGGTTTCCATACCCACAGTTACTGGGTTAGGGTTACGTACGCATAGTAATAAGGTTATGGTTACATACGCATAGTAACTAAGGTTACGTACGCATAGTAATACTTGTTTAGGGCACAGGACGTCCTAGCGTTATATAGTGTATATAGTATATATAGTATATATATATATAAAAAGGAAAAGGTTGGTCACATCGCCTAACGCCAATGCAGTGCTTCGCACAAACCTATTCATGGTTCCTCACCTTCCACTAAATTTTACCCCTTCAAATCTCTCGAAAACATTCCTACATCTTTCTCTGATAAAACAAAACAAACGTTGAGAAAAAACTGACATCTAATGCAAGAAATCTTCTCATCTGATTCTTCGTTAACCACAACCTAGATCACTCTTCGCCAATTCCTGACGTCACATTACGTAATGGAAATTGCCCTGTATGAATCCGGTTCTCCCTGTTAACCCAGTGCATGTAAATGCAGAGAACGCCTGTTGTATGCATGCTGTATGTAAAGATCGCACGTAGACCCCACGCTTTTTTTTTTTTTCAAAGCACAGCTTGGGGAATTGTATGTTCGTGTTTTCCATTTCTTGTTGATGTTCCCGAGCAGAAAAAAAATTACAGTCTGGTCGTTAACAGATTTGAAAGCAGTTCAAAATATCCAATGGGAGAACCATTGGTGTAAGGCGATGTGACCAACCTTTTCCTTTTTTTATATATATACTATATAACGCTAGGACGACCTGTGGTTTAGGGTTATAGGTTAGGGTTACATGTTGGTGCATCCATATTATATTCTGCTTCCACTTGAGGAAGACAAATCTTTACTTTAGCGCCCAGTGCAAATCTGATATGCCAGTATACTGGTGGGCCAAATTCAACTGTAGCTAACTACTTTCATGTAGGTTGAAAAATAAAATGGCAACCTGCTCATTTTAAAGCAGTTAGGCCTATGCCTAAGAAGAAAATTTGGGAATTCCTATAGCCTAGCCTAGGCCTAGCCTACCTTTGTACGTTACAACTTACAGCCTGTTTTTCGACAATCCACAAAAATACATGGGACAAACCCCACTCGCCGTAGCAATGTGGAAGTTTCAGGTCGTCTTGGGCTGCCGCAACATTGAATGAGGGAGTGGGGGATAGTGAACCGTTCATTGCTTGTTTTGTCCAATCATTTTTGTCGAGGATTGTTGCCTACTTTATCCGTGATACACAAGTATACTGTGTTCAACCTTTCATTGTGGTGATTGTACGTTAACGGAATGATAAAGATACAGATACTGTAACACAGGTATTGTTCATACTGTAACACTAATTTGCCAATTTTGGTTGAACTATTTCGCACTTCATTTACTATCATTTCGAACAGTAATCTTACAAAAAAATGTGGCAGGATTTTTCGATAAAACACTAAATTTAATATCACCTGTGATGATATCTTTGTAGATGATCATTTTACCAGGATTATTTTGGAACTTGTAGACTGAGAAATTCTACGCCACGTACGGACTGTGTTCCAATTGTAAAAAGGATGACTGAGGGCGTGATTCACGTGTACAGGTATTGCGCAATCTACATTCACTCTGAGTCGGAATCACGGACTTCCTATACGTATCATATTGTTATGGTAGCGGACCACTAACTCCAATACTCATGTCCGGGAAAATGTTAACTGACAGACAAAGCGCCATAAAAAAATTTATGGGATGTTGTTTCTGACTGTGTTACTTACAAAATATGATCATTTTTGCATTTGGATTTTGTAGACAATGAGTTGAAATACATACTGTGTAAAATTCAAGGCAATCTGACCAATTTTAGTGCCATTTTTTTATTGTATTACTCCGCTCTGTGAAATGCCGTTTTTGAGTAGCTATTATGGCGGGAAACACATCCCTATCATTCAAGGCTCTCTAGCTCAAAATTTCAATGGTCATGGTATGGAAATTTGAAAGTGCCATGGAAGCCGAGATTGTGGGCTT
Organism: Holothuria scabra; assembly: GCA_037179385.1. NCBI lineage: Eukaryota > Metazoa > Echinodermata > Holothuroidea > Aspidochirotida > Holothuriidae > Holothuria > Holothuria scabra. The sequence goes on from CM074190.1 coordinate 36,923,567, forward strand.
CGATCAGAGGGGAAGCATGTCCTGGTTGAAAACTTCTACTGGGAGCTAGGGGGCACGGAAGTAGCCTAATTTAGTGTGTAAGTCAATGGGACTTATAATTAGTGGCCAGCTACCTTATGCACCCGAATAGAACGCAATCGTACCGAACGCTGTTTTTCTAAGCGAATGGTTACGTTGGGTATATTCCTGCAAATGAGCGTGGGCCAAGCATACCAAGTTTGTCCTTTTATTTGATTGCACGATCGAGACTACTAGCTGTTTTGTGACAACTGCCAGTGGCGTACGCAGGACTTCTCTGAAGTGTGTGTGGGGGGGGGGGGGGGAGGGGGGCAGTATGTTGAGTGATTCCTGGCCTGGCGGAGGCGGTCTAAGGAAAGGGGGTGTCCCCCTCCCCTTTGAAAATTTTTGGCCTTTTCATCAAGGACCCTAGATGCAAAATGGTGCAAGATTTTCGACTTTGACAGGAACAGTGTTAACAGTTGAATTGTGGTGGTTCATGAGGCTAAAACTGAAATTTTGGTGCCTTTACATGCAATCTAATGCTATTTACGCTACATGTACGTCGAAGTAAATTTGTTCTTAAATTTGCATACTTTTAGGAGCCAACATAAAATCATCTATCGGCATAGGCCAATGGGAGCATTTCAGTTTCCTGCTTTTTCTTGGCCACAAAACATCATTTTGCTATAAAGACTATCTAGCGGAGCGCCACCACTGGTTGGCGCGGAGCGTAGAGAAACTTCGAAAGACCACACCTCTCAGGTGTCGGAAATAGCATATTCTAGACTTATACGAAGAATGTAACGACTCGCTTTCTTCATTTGCAGTGTAATAAAATGATCACTTCAAAATAAGTTAGCAAACTGCAAAGCGATAAGAAACGTATTAAAACATACTTTGACCCTCAAAATGTAACTTTGCCCGAAAGACTATCTAAGCGGAGCGCCATCATTAGTTGGCGCGGAGCGTAAAGAAAATTTTGAATTGCGACCCCTCAGATGGCCGAAAATTGCGTTTTCATGCTTGGAAAGAGAATCTAAACAATCTTCATGTTTAGCTTTTTTTTATTAAAAAAATAATTAACATTGCTAAGTGATCAGAATATTAAAACATCAAATGTTATACCACTATTTCATAAATGGTCTTGATTTTTTTTAGGGGAAACTATACAAAGGAATTGAAAATACGCTAATGCTTCTCTGCTGTAACTCTTGGCTAAATTCAAGATCCGCTGAATTGATGAAATTGTCTGTGACTGTTCGAAATCCCGACTGCTCATTATTTTACCCCTATAACATCTCTTGCATGATAAATGGCAAACTATTGCTCACTGCACCTGAACCCTCCGCTTCCATGCCCCCCCCCCCCCGTCACTTACGTCTTTGCCGGCCGGGGAAGGAGTCAAAGGGATGGGCCCCTCCCTTTTAAGAATTTTTTTAAAGATAGGTGTCCTCAGAGGCAATTGGTGTCACCTTCAAGTAAAATCTGGAATTTGACAAAATTTGCCTATTTTAAGGAATTAATAAAACATACCATCTACGCCTTTGAGGGGCCTTGCAGAGACAATCCTTCCACTTTGAGAATTTTTGAGAAATTGGGTGTCCTTACATGCGATCTGGTGTCACACATGCTACCTTTTGAAGAAAAATCTGTGTTAGTAAATTAAGGCTGGCTAGGAATTCAACTTGAAGATTGAAAAAATGGCATCTGTGAAGGGGAGGGGAGCGGCATGCCCCCAATGCCCCCAGACTTGACAAATGTCCTAATTTCGACAAGTGCAAAATGCTTCATTTTGGTCACGTCCTAAAAGTTTCAGCAAGTTGATTAAAGCAAGAATGGAGAAAGATCTGTGGCGTTGTTATTACACGGAATTTGAAATCAATCAAGCAGTGTGAGGCTTCCGTTGCAAGGGCTAATAGGATCCTCGCGGATTGATCAAGAGGGATTTCAGTAGTTTCAGTAAAGATATGATTTGTCATGGTTTGTATAAGCAGTTGGTAAGACCCCATCTTGACTATGCCACCCAGGTTTGGAGTCCTTTACATGAAAAGGTTAAACCTCTTAAAGAGCAAGTCCAAAGGAGAGCCGCACGCCCTATACCGGAAGTGAGGAATCTACCTTATCACACTAGACTTCAGCGTCTTGGACTTACCACCCTGGAGCTGAGAAGAGTTAGGGGCGAAATGCCTCAGGTTTTCAAATTTCTTTCGGACACAATTTTTTTTTTCTTGTAGTTACTTAAAGGTTCAAAGTAATTCTAGGTTCGTGGCCACAGTAAGAACCTTGCTAAGCGCGGCGTTTCGCAATGCTTGATGTAAGAAAGTTCAGTTTCTTCCATAGAGTTGTCAATGAGTGAAATAGTCTTCCAGAGGAGGTAGTAAACTTTCCATCTGTGCAATGCTCTTATTGTGACGTAATCCGTGAAAAGGTTACCGAAGGCTTGCGTTTTGAGATTTTTTTTCATGGCGACACTCCATCTTTAAAAGGGATGAGATATAAAAACATAGGTAGTTCAAATGTGACGTCATAAAAGCTTTTCACGTGGACCTTTTTCTCAGCCATGTTTCACTGGGGCAACCCCGGTATGAACCCACAGGCTTGCCCTCGAACATGGCGGTTGCTAACCCCAATTTATGACGTCACTATCCTACAACTAATCTAGAAATTATGAACAAAATCACATTTTTTCTTCATGACTCAAATATCCCCGACGAAAACAACTTGTAGAAACTAACAAATTTGTTTATTACACCTTCTAAAATGTATGATGACTTTTCACAAGATTCCCTGTTTACATGCGACATTTACAAACCTGACCAAATTAACCTGTAATACTTATTCAAATCAATAAAGATGGTAAGAGACTGAATATAAATAATTTTTCACCAGTTTATTCGATATAACCCCATGATTTCCTGATGAAATAAATAACTGGGATTGTGGACACTGATGACATATAAACACGTGCTGGCGAAATTTCTTCACACGCTTTGAGTGTAATGGCTGTGTAAAAGAAATTTTATGCTGCGGTATTACTTGTTGCAACTCTGTTTTACAAAAGTCATATTGCAACTATACCATTTAATCACTTGTAAAGAATTTTTAGCACTCTGAACAGCTGGTTTAGTCCATTCTTGTTAGAAACATTATTGCATGCTTAAATGGGTAGCAATCGCAGTGACTGTAAATTAAAGGAAAATATTAACAAAAGCCTCCAGAGTATCAGCCTGACAAACAAATCTGAAAAATTACGACGTCTCTTCACACACCCGGAAGATGACATATCCCAGGCCTATATAAGCAATGCTTTACACAGGCGATTTAACAAGGCCAGGGCAATGTGGAACATTTCTGGTTTTGGGGCCTGCTGGGGTGAGTCTTAGGGGAGAAACCCAACTACTAAGCGGAGAGCAACCATGATTTGGCGCGGAGCGTACAGAAAATTTCAAGTTAAAAAGTAGCAGCCATTCAAGACAGTCCGACATTGCATTTCCAGACTTGTATTAGCTCCTCTCCCCCATTTGGTGAAGTTTGTCAATTTTGAAGTTAGATAGCATGTACTGAAATATTAATTTTAGCTTGAAATAAAGAATTACGATGATATAATGATGAGTTAGTTGGGGTTTTACGACTCAGGTTATTCTATTTTGATGAGAAAAAGCCAAATTCATCTTTCCATTTTAAGTTGCTATTATCATAATATTCCTGCATAAGTGCCCTAGACATATATGCTACGAAACTTTACTTTTGCAAGGAATTAAATGGATTGATGATAGATTGACTTTGACGAAAAAAGGGAACGTGTATAGGTGCACTGCAATTGATAATGTAATTGCGTTTTCACGTCAACAATGATCGCGTTAAGCTCATGTTCGTGTTTGGTTGTGAGAAGAGGATTTTCTGTCAAAATGCAATAATTGCCTGAAATTTAAGCGTAGGGCTTTTTTATTTGGTTCTAAGCCTATAGGCCTACAGAAAGTCTGAAAACTCGCAACCTCTTCCTAAGCCAGATGCATTTCCCTGGCTTGTTTAAGTTAACTTACTCTACGAGGTCGTTACTTTTAAATTTCGTTTGCAATAAAATGCACTTTAGTAAGAAAACCATAGGCTAGTTCCAACACGAGCAGAAAATCACAAAATCGAATGTACCAATGCAATATTCCGGTCAAAACTTTTCGGTTCTGTATACAGCTGGAGTACGATCTGGTAGTTGAAAGTACAACTGGGGTACGATCTGGTAGTTAAAAGCATCACACATTTTTTTTTTTTTTTTGCAACTTTCTCCAGAACAATGTATACGATTTCGAGCAAAATGATATCAAAATAATGGAGTGTGACAGAAATAATTGAATTTTATAAGTTGTCAGAATATGTGGCTAAGTTTTATAATGTTTGGAATTTTTTTTCATGAAAGTTTTGACGCTACTGTGATCTTTTTTTAAATATTTCGGGAACATTTTTTGTAAGAGTTCGGGCACGCTTAAGAGTTTTCTGTGCAATTATAAGCATGCAAACGGTGTAAGAATTAGATAGATGCCGGAATGCTTACATAATTCTGCCCGAAATTCAGATCTTGCAGAAATTTGGGAGGCAGTTTGCGGCTGCCCATGAGCCTGGCGCCTAAGGGGAGGTTCTAAATCTCCCATTTGAAAATATTTTAATGAATATCTTTATATGACATTTGGTGCTATACAAACTTCGTTTTAGTTCAAGTATGTGTTGAATATTTCTCCGATTCTCAGCAAATAAGAACAGTGAAGGGCATGGCCGTCACCAAGGGGATGCGGAAGGTGCGAACGCACCCCTTCAGCCACGACCGTCCCAAAAAAAATTGAATTAAAAATTGGGGGAGGGGCGTCGCAGCCGGGTTCGGAGTGTCGCCGGGTGTGGATATTTTTTTTTTTTAAATGCGGTCGGAATTGTGTATGGAAAGGTTGCCAAACGGCAATCTTTCCTACGTTTTAACTACTTCTAGACTATCATGTGGCGAAGTTTCAGCTCTTCGTCGATCAATGACTATATAATTCATGGATATATTCGGTGAAAAAGCTTACCTATTTTCCGTCTCTCAATAAAAAAAATCCTAGCTTTCCCAAACAACGACCAATAGTCAGTTCGTTACAGTACGGGTTGGCGTTTTACGCTACCGAATTCATGCCCCATGCCCACCCCCTTCTGCTACTCGTCCACAACAATTTCCTCACTCACATGCTCGAATTTCAAAACGCACCCCCTCTTGAAAAAGTTGGTGACGGCCCTGGAATCCTAAATCCGGCTAAGCTATTGCTTGAGAACGGTCTGAAATGGTCTGAAGACTTTGAGGTCGGTCAAGGGTTTGTCCTCAAGTGGAAGTATAGATTCTTTGGGAAGCCGTTTATAGTTTGGTTTCAACGAACGGTCCTTTGCCAGAGGGTCGGGAGAACTTAAGAAAAGTATTGCTTGAGAATATGTTCACCCTGTACCTAAACATCAATGACGACAGATGGATGGCCATGCGTCCTTTCCGCCCTCCTGGCCCATCCCTGCCACGAGTGTATGTTTCAATACATAGGGTGCAATGATTGATAAAACACTGTCCTGGGGATCGAGGGTGAAATGATTGATAAATCACTGTCCTGGGGATCGAGGGTGCAGTGATTGATAAAACACTGTCCTGGGGATCGAGGGTGCAATTATGATTGATATATCAATGTCCTGGGGATCGAGGCCAAGAGATCGATGGGGGCATTCTCACTGGACACCTTCCCCATTGGAAAAATTTTTGTCATTGGAAAAGGGACGAGATGAAAATTTCCTAAATTTGATAACACATGTTTATGCGCATGGCGATCAATATAGACGAATCCGATTAGCCCTTGTTTTTAGTGACTGTAGGCCGCCATTAGTGGGGTCCATCAGCCTAAAATCGTCTGTATTTATTGTTTACATGAATTTCAAACCCTCATATTTAGTGAATTTTGATAATTTAAGATACAAATTAGTGCACAACCATCCATGATAGAAGTAAGCAAGAAAATCGAAAGATTTAAAGGTGACGGACCCCAGTTATGGCCGACTGAAATCAGACCATCACTTGCTGTCCGGATTCGTGTATAGGTAGGGCACTAATCCCAGAACTTGCATTCAGAATCCTCATGGAAACAGTTTAATCCCACCCAAAACCAAAACCCATCTGCAAGTCACGAGGTGACGAGACGATTCGTTTTCCCTATTACTTCGTAAAATGCTTTTAAATTTTGCTGCTACGCATCTGCGTGAAATGTCCTCTGGAGGTATATCAATAAGTAAGGTACACGGCAACAATGAGTAAGGTCTGTTAAAGCGCCCGGAGCCAGTTTGAAAACCATTTGTGAGAGAGTATGGCTTAAACTGGTTCTTGGTCTTACCTCTTCAGAAATATAGCTCAAATTCCTTTCGTGGAAAACTGGAAATCGAGGGGAGGGGGGGGGGGGGAGGTCATGCTCACTAATCCGCCTCAAGCCAATGAAAAGGAGCGAATAAAGCTAGTACTAGAGTTCTTGCTCTAGAACAGTTGCAAAACAATGTACGCTGAAAAATCTGAATGCGATTGAGACAGTCACTGCACGAAAGAAGAAAAAAAACAAAAAAACAATAGAGCCGAACTGTCAAGAGTGCACAAAGAAGAGGAAATTTTTGTAATTCATAGATTAAAAACAAAATACTTCTTTGTACTTTCAAAACAAACCTCACTGTATGCCTATGGCTGAACAGAGGATGGGGATCTATTAATGCAAGTGTGTCAGCCATTTGCACTTCAAGTGTGTAATGAACGTTATGTTCAGAATCAATGTAATGATGTGCTCCTTCATAATGACCCCCTCTCAGCATATATATATACGAACAATCAACCATAATCGGGCAGATGCATATAATTTAAATTTGTTTGAGATGCTATTGATAATTAATCCATCGAAGGGAATAAAGCGCGCGTCGCGCGCAAAACTTTTGGCAATTCGCATGTGGAGGATTCGCGAGAATGGGGCTCTATGGCGCTACCTTAAGTAATGAAACAAATGACAAAAGTCTACGGCGCTTGATCTAGTTGGCAGTTGGTAAAGTCGACAAATAGGTTTAGTGGGAAAAAACTGTGCTGGATAGAGTATGAGAAAATCGAAAATCCCAACTGAAATTTCAGATATTCCAACTATCGAGATAATTCCCCGACATTTAAAGCCGGCAACAAAATGCAAAAGCAACAGTTCTCAATTAAAATGGTCTGTAGAACGTAAACTTATGGTCTATTTTTTTCTTGCTGTAATGTAAACGATACGGAGAAAATAAGTAACCAAGTCGAGGTGATCTCGAAAAATATAATCTCCCAACGATACATTTTTTTTTCCAGAAAAATCCATTCAAAGTTTGGAAGTTTTTGAAGCAATTTACTACCCATGTCAAAATAATCTTGGTAACATCTTTTAGACCCAATCCGACATGAATTATCTCTTAATTACAAAACACATAATCCGGTTCCCTGAATTATTTCGATATTTCCTAAGGAAGCAAATAAAAGTTCCAAGATAAATCCATTTGGGCATACATGTGCTACCAGGTTCCCGAAATGAAAAAAAAAACACCATTTAGGTTTGTCCATCCTTGTATCACGTCGAGTGGACAGGCCAAACGTTTTTTTTTCGTTCTGCCCATTGCTGCAAAAGAACATCACCTTAGAAAGAGACTGAGGGGTGACAGTGAAAAAAGTGCTACTGCAGGTTACCATTCTTGATGTCACAAATATTTGCATACTGAGATCATGTTTATTCAAGGCACATGTAACAGTTGAATTTAATTTGGTAAACATTTGATGGAATTTTGAATAGAAAATACTGTTTTTCTGGATTAGTTATAGGTCTAATCAAAGATTGAAGTCTACGTCATTTTTACGTCTCGAGACCTTAAATTACAATTTCAAGGATAAATTACATTTTATTGCTATGCGGTAAATGCACAAATGTTTGAAATAATCCAAACCTAATAAATCTTTTTCCATATATTTGACCGATTACCGGCAAAACGCGGTCGGAATTAAATGTGTAAATGTTACAAAAATACCACGATGTTTTTATACTGTCATGTTTTCATATTCATCGAAATGAATACCCTCTCCATTAGGCGAAACATAGCTAGGCTTAAGGGTTTGGGGTTAGACTGCCCTCTTTGGGAGGGTTTATCCCCCTTTTCTTCATAATTGTAATATTGTAGTGTCCCTTAATATAAATTGATGCCACATGCATTTTGTGCAAAACGGTTTATTTGAAAAGGTTTGCGTTTTCGTTAATACAGTTTAATAATCAAATTCACAGGAAAAATACGCAAAACGTTCGTGCTTTAAAACTTGGAACGGAAGCGTGTACAGCACCATAAAATAGTTTACACAGTACAGCACACGTTACTAATAGTTAGTTTCACGTGTTGGAATACCACACTGAAGAAGTATCACAAAGAGGAACGAGTTATGCCTTTGATTGCAACATAATATTGATCAAAATACTGATGTATTGGCATCATGGGCTAATCTGATTGGTTTCTTTAAATGAATTTCACTCTGCTTTCATGGATTGACATAGTTATTACAAAATACAAGTGCATTACAAAAAAAATTGATTGCATAGATACTCTGCTATATATTGAAAGTTTCATGTAAAACCGCTAATTATACCGCCAGTGCATAACAGGCCTACTTATTCGAATATATCGTCAAACCGGTCGAATACGGTTGACAAGACAATTTTGTATTTATAAAAAAGGCAATGTTTAATTTGTAAGGATCATTTATTTTAATAGCGAATGAACTTTACATTTACCAATATCTTGCTATGCTAAATTAGTGTAAATCTCATGTACATGTAACATAAATATAAGTTAATGATAAAGATATGCTACAAAATATAAGTAAAGACCGGCCTTTTTCTCTTCTAAATTTTTGGTTGAACAACTCCGACGGTTACTTGTTGGGTGTAAGTAAACGATGTCTTTGACGAAATTCTTCGGTGCGGTTTTTCATTCTTTTCTGAAGTTGTACTCCTATGGTAATATTAATTCATTCAGAAAATATATACCGTACATTTAATTGATTCCCATTTTCAAAACTTCCAAAGCCATCGGTTTAGCCTAAGTAGGTTGCCAGGTTGGTTTAGAGCTTGCTTGATGCCTAAATTCTAACCTTCTGTTTATAAAGACTAGCTGCTCGCGTGGCCCCTTTCCTGTTGTGGGTACTGGATTATTTTACATACTTCATGGAGCATCGCTCAACTTCGGGAGTCAGTTCTATTTTAAAGTCTTTTGGTATGACTCGGTCTGGGAATCCGCACCTCCCGGCCGAATATAAGGCGGATACTCTTAGCCAATAGATTAAACACCGGTTGTCTTATAGTCATGAATAATCAAATGGAGTAGCTGAAGACTCGGCTCCTAAGAGTATGTTAAAAGGTATTGATGTGGCTACTTCTGTACTTACAGTACCACTGTAAACTGTTCGTATCCGAGATTCAACACATTTACTAAATACAAATCATTTGGAACTGTAATTTGTGCAATAACACACACTTATATCCAACAGCACCCACTACTGCACTCTGTGAGTGGAACCAATGGTCAGACGCAGTACAGGTATTACGACTACAGTGTTTCAAAGTCGGGGATTTATATCATTATTCTATACCTCGTAAATAGATTAAATTTACTTTATGAAAATGGTAAAAAATTTATTCAAATAAATACCTGTAATCGAATTTATGTTTGATGTTTGATATATGTAAAGAAGAAGCATTCTGTTAAAATTTCATTTATTTCCCGTGCTAGCTGATTTCTCGAGATATACATAAACGATTGAAATTGATTTATTTTCAAAAACAATATAAAAAAGACAAAAGGAAGCAGGCGTAACTTATTCACATTTTATGGCTGTTTGCTTTCTTTCAACTTTATCACCAATTTCATATAGGTCTAACAATACATTTGTATTTGTGGATACCATGAATGCATCATGAGCGACCATATAATTTTGAAAACGATATGCCTTAACCCTTTACCGTTGTTTGGGTCCTTTTGGACCCAAGCATGAGAGCTCGGCTGTCACCCATCTTTACTGTTTCACGCGGAGCTCGAAACTGCGAGTAGCTACCCGAAAATTCGGCCACAACAACGAGAGAGACAATAGTTTAAGGTCACGGGGTCAATGGCCTACGGAAGCCGATGCGGGGCGGGCTACGTCCGCTTTTCCGCCCACTCCCGAGGCGCGCAAATATGCCCCGATCGGAGCACAACGGTAAAGGGTTAAGGGCAAGGTATAGCACTAGTCTAATTATAGTTCATGCCCAACAGCAATTCCGTAGGTTTCATGTTTAAAGTTATTGGAATAACTCTACCTAAACACAATGTCACAACAATTGAAAAACGACCAAACACCTGCTTGCTTCAAGTTCACTTTCTCTGGTAGTCTAAACATCCGCTGCTAATAGGCTCAGGAACCGGCCAAACATGGAAAATCAACGAAAATTTTACAGAAAACTATCGACATGTTTGCGTTGTGCACTATATACAGACCAAACACAAATTTAGACTTGTTAGATGAATTTTGACTAGAAAACCTTGCAAAAGTAACTTTTGAAGTTTTTCAATTTTAAAGTTCTTTTAAGAATTTTGCCAAAGGCAATCCTTTTCACTTGTTTTTGTGAGGTTTTTGGATTTCAGTATACAATTCATTGAAGTTTTGTCCCTCCGCACCCTGGTTAGATCCATCACTTACACCAGTGTGTTTTGTTTTATCGATCACACTGTAAAGGTGACTGTAATCTTCCTCTACTACCTCTTCTGGTGAAATTTCTACAAACCGCGGTTGGGTCAAACCAACCTCTGAAACACCGTCACCGATTTTATTCTTATCGTTAGCTCTATTCCCTGCTTTTTTATCCACGGCGGTGTACAGATGGCTAAAATCTTCTTTACTTTCTATATTACCGGTAACCGGGATGTTGTTGATGGGTGCACCCTTAACATAGTCTGTCCCATTGTCAGTTTTATTTGTTTCGACGTGATTATCGGCTGATGTCCTTCCAGTTTTATTAACTGTCGAGTACAAATGGCTGAAATCGTCTTCGGCAGTTTTAGACCTTGAGGTAACCGTGATATCGTCATTTTCCCCTTTGGCTGTACATGTTGAAACTGACGTCTCGTCGGAAAACGATCGTTGGCAATTTCCCATATCTGTGTACTCTACTTTGTCTTCGTAGACGTCTTTACCTTTATCGTTCCCACTTGTGTCATCGTTCTCTTCGTAGATCATGTAAGTATTCCGGCGCTCTCCCGGAGGTTCACCGATGTCCTTGAGTGGAAATGTTTTAACTTTTAAAGCACCATTATTATCAGATACACCTCTCTTAAGACTGTCGGACATATCAACGTACATCTCTTCTATAACGTTGTATGTTTCTGTTCCGTTGCCTTCTAAAATTTCATTCTCATTCATCTCAGGGGAAACCTCCCTCCCAGTCTGCTTATTGGTCTTCTCTGAAGGTATATTTTTCGCCACTTTTTGTCCAAACGCTACAATAATGTCATCTTTATTTACTTCTGCATTATTGCGATTATTCACAAACTCAGGAGAACTTCCACTTTGTGAAGTCAAATGCGTCAATGACCTTTCATAAACTTCCGAAGGTGGTAAATTTCGCATAACCGGATTATCGTAAACGTGGTCTATGTTATCGCGGTGTGACGTTGTTTTGTCCATCTGCCCTTTAGACCTAAACATGTGTATCACAATAACTGCTACTACTAGGACTATCAATAAGAGAACGATAACTATTCCAACATACAACAGAACGCTACTTGTTCGCGTAGAGGAGCCCGTACCTGCAAGCGATGTCACCGTCATACCGACTTTAGTTGACGTTTCGTTGACAACCGGTGAAACCGTCTTTTGAGTTGTCGGTATCATACTTTGAACCATTATTTGGATTGTACAACGGGAGTTATCTACGTCCATGGTATTAAAACATATAAAGAGGATGTCCTCCTCCATTTGTAAAGGACCGACATCTGTTTGAAGGACACCGGTATTTCCTGCTAAATTACTCACCGAAGAGGTCAATACAGAGGCCCCATTGCCAAGTCTTTGCCACTGGTAGGTAGGTGTGGCATCCGAATTAAATTTAAAATAGCAAGATAGTTGTAGTTCATCTCCTACATGAACTGATGGTTTATCGTGAACACATACAGGCGAAGAGGAAGGCATATAAACCATTAATGAGAGAATTTCAGGTGGCAGAGTCATCGGAGCTCCTCCTGGTGGGGTACTATATGATACAATACATTCATACTGTCCACTGTCGCTAGTTGATACCGATGAAAAAGTAACACTTGCCGAATTTTGTGACTCCATTGTAGAAGTAATTGGTTGTCCGTTGCGTACTACTGATATACCTACATTATTAGCGTTTCGTGGTAATTCAGACACAGTACACTTTATCACTGCTAGGTCGCCCTCAAAAATCACTTTATTTACAGATTCTGATGGAATAGTTATAGCAAACGTAACCATTGGATCACGCCCACTCACAACATAACAACGGCACAACACGATGATCAGTAATATGAATGTTAGGGACATCTTGGACTTGCGAAAGGTTTCCACACATATTACAAAGAAGTTACTCCTCAGTGCTACCAGCCTTATTCCGCGTATTTTGTGTTCACGTGGGCCAATGCATGATGCGACTGACAGGAGAAAACGTAACTCTTCCGGGAACTGCTTGTACGATGCAAGAAAATTCACTTTTAACTTCCTTGTACAGAAGCAATGACACTGGCCGCTTAGTCAAAGAGTTAATCTTGTTGAGCTTTGGTAAGTAACACCAGTGCACTGCATTTGTTGTAGACTACAGCAGAGAGTCAACAACTCCCTCCTGTCTACAGGTAAATCCATTAATTCCAAAAGATCATGAAGGACTCGTTTGAATCCTACTGAGAGCGAGTAGCTATACTTGCGCAATGATGCGTAACAGTCTCATTGTTCAGATAAGGTTTTCTTTCCATTTCACGGAACGCAGCAAAAATGTGAGTGAGTCGTTGTGACGTCATGAGGTGGTATTGGAATGAGGACTTGTTGGTTCCTTCTGTTTGCACTTGTCCTCTTGCTTGGGAATGCAGACAGTTACTGACAATTCAAGATTAGTGGAAAAGTTGTGTAAACTAAGCTGTCGTAGAGTTTAAAGGTTTGGTTTCGCTGACTCCCTGGTTTCGCCGAACGGCCCTTTGTCAGAGGCTCGTTTGGACTTTGGAAAAAGTATATAACTAAGCTGTACTGAGTAGAAGAAGGATAGAGGCTTATGCAGTGCTACACGTTCAAATAGATTTTAAAGGGAAAGATCAGTATCCCTAACTGTACCAGTCTATCCTTTTTCCCGAATGACTCTTCGGGGAATCTTCGGAAGTGTGAAACTCCCGGGGTTTAACTGGTTGCTTTAGCTTGGAAATGCAATAGTAAGGTCCTGAAAATGTCTCACAAGGTACTTGGAAGAGAAATAAGAGGAAATTCGAAAAAATCAACTGTAGGTAAATTCCGTCCATGAACGAAAGCTTAGATGTTACACGTACGGTGATTGTGATTGGGGAGGGGAGGGGAGGGCAAAATATTAAATGTCTCCAGGATTCCGAGGCATGGAAACAATTATAATTATATTTAATCACATATTCGTTACAGTGAATATATCTTGCCATTTTTAGTGTCACGAATAGTCTTCCGTCCTAAGTGCACTACTAAATCGTTAAGTCTTCATTAGCCTGAGCGATATGAGCATCGATAGGGGGGGGGGGGGCATGTCCTGGCCTCCACTTATTTTGGGTAAAGGGAACGCTAACGTTAAAGTCTCCCCTCCCCCACTTTTGTGACCAGAAATTTAAAAGTTACTAGGTAGCCTAACCTACTTTATACCGAAAGGCTTTACATGTAGGTTATGAAAGGATGTCTAGTATCGATTACGATCGATTTTCTTTATCAATAATTCCACATGTCTGATTTGCAAACCACCCGCATGTAGTCTCATTGATGTTCCTTTTTTCACTTGCATATCAAACGTACTCACATGATTCGTCGGCTGGTCGGTTTCTATGCTTATGTCGATTGTTCGTGTGTATAACAGGTTTGGTTATGAAGGAACAAAACATCTAGGAATTTCAAAAAGAGGAATCGTCCCCTACTGTGTTTTAATGAAATCTGTAATCTTTAGTGAATGACCAGCCTGGCTGCAGGCTGAAATTAGCAAACACTTTTAAAGAAACTGAAAATGTCTCGGTGCACAGTTTGCATGAAACTTTTTCAGAAAAAGAAATGATTTCTAATGCAACTTGAAAATTTCAACACCCGAACATATCACACATTCGTATTTAGAACATTATCAGACAAGTAAAATCACACTGCAGGCTGACGTTTGCTAGATAAGAGACTTCAATTAGAGGTACACCTCCATCCTCTGTCTGCAGATAGTGTATGATGAGGTGCCATTTGATAGGACATCAAAAGTCTTGCATCGGTAGACCTATGCAACCAGGCAACGGTGTCTCAGTAGCACCAGTGGGTACCACTCCCCGCGATCTATGATTTTCCCGCAGTAGATTGAAATGTGCTGTTGATAAATTCATGGATTTATTTTACCTTCTTTCATTAAAAATAGTTCCTTACTATTAGAACTTTTGCGCAAATCCTTCGCAACTATGATCACGATTTTCATTACGATTCTAATTACATAGAATACCCGGTATTTAAATTCACATTGACCGCAGTCAACTTCAAAGACCATGTTTGAAAACTGGAGTTTTCCTAGTAACTCAAAATATTGAAACATTTAGCACCATTTTGCATCCGGGCCCCATTCTCTTAGACACCCACTGACGTAGCTACATGGAGCGGGCGGCTCTGAAAAATGAAGAATTCGGGAATTTGCCATTTGTGAAAAAAAGTCTGTGTTGGTTTGACAACTAATGAAATTCCAAATTATCTCCAATAAAAGCTCTATATTTGTCATCATTGTTATTATTTGTCCCAAAAAAGGAAAAAGTTTTGTCCGCTTCGCGCGCCGCTAGTTTTGACTTTCTGAGCAGAAATGCTCGCTCATTTCTTCAGTAATCCCCCCCTCCCCCACTTTTCAAATTTCTTCCCAGCAACCCCAGAATCCAAACTTTTATGCAATACAAGCTGCAAATTTTTAAATATTTGAAAAAGGCAAAAATTCCAGCGCGCTTCGCGGGTCACAAATTACGTCCCTAGTACAGTGGTGTACACACTTAAAGAATTGTAAAATTTGGATGCTTGGTCAACCCCCCCCCCCCTTCCAGGACAAATGGGGAGTTACACCTCTGTAGACATCTTCGGGGACAGGAGAAAAACTTAATGCCAGATGTCCTTCCCCCCTCCCGTCTACTTTGAAAATCAAATCGACGCCCCTGTAGTCGCAATAGAATAAAATAAAGTAGCATATTTTTTATTCCGTTTTATAGTTTCCCCGAAAATGTACAAAGACAAATTCATTCAATGGAAGAGGTACATTTTTCTGGTAATTTTCTGATCAAAATAGCGGCTGTTTAGATCCTCCTTGTTCTAAAGCCTGGAAAATGGTATTTTTGACGGTCAATGTTTCAAAATTTCCCGTTGGCTCGGGGCCAATAAATGGTGGCGCTTGGAGTAAGCGTTCATCTGCATTTGAAAACTCAAACTAGAACTGCATTTGCTTGCAAATATGCAGAATTGTAGTGCATGTTAGAGATGTCTTTTCAGTTAGTACAGTAGCCCAGTTTTTATTTGAACTTTAGGATTTGTTCATGGCGGGAAGAGGGGCTGTTGTTTCTTTTTGGCCACTCCTCTCAACCCTATTTCTTGATAGTACAAAGATGGACCACTTGTCTCCCAGCTCCTTGGCTGGACGCATAAAGAAATCATAGAAGAGTAACCAATGATGGAGTAAATCCGGACCTTCTATGCTAATAGTCAGTCACTAGCTTTATTTTGAAGCATATTTGCCAACAATGAAGCAAGTGCTGAGTAGTCCTTGAAGAAGACCGTGTACTGCGCTTAACGGTAGGACCTACTCCGTAGACAGTCTAGTGTGGAGTAAAATGAAGTGGACAAAGCATAGTCCCGTTCAAGGACTCGTGCTGAGTAGCCTGAGTAGCCTACTTAGCCATACGTTATGCTCTGTTGTGTTGCTTACTCCTGCCTGAAATGGTTTTATCGGTTCTCGACTCCTCTTTCACCGTTCTTTATGTTAAATAATGACGCCCTCTCAAGCTCTCTGACTGCACCGCTGCATGCATATGACAACTGTCTCGTGGAAGGAGGCCGAATAACTGTTGACGCTGGGTGTTTTAACATCCGTGTTTCGTTAATTCGCAATGCATGCTACATGCATGCTGTCAAAACGTTTCGGTCAGACTGCTGTCAAAATAGCTTCTGCTTTTACCACTGAAATAAAGCATGATAATAGAACTACAGCACAAGTCGCTTAATCCAATGCAGTAAAGCCAATTCGTTCCGTACAGGGAATTGGCAATACCCTGCTCCGTAGTAGCTAGATGAAGATACTGTACAATAACGTCTTGATACTGTTCAACGATAGTGGACGCAATGGCGCCGTGTTACGTATACCAATTGGAAGCAGCGATTGATTCTCCAGGCTTATCACTTCAGTGTGAAAAGGCCGAACCACATTACATCGCGTTTTCTGGAAATTTATCCGCAATGCTCTTTCATGAAGCTAACTCCTTAAATCAGCCTTGTAAGTGTAGTATTTGCTTTTCTGAAGTTGATTTTTGTTTAAAGACGGCCACAGATTGCACTTACTGCTATTGTTAAAGGGTAGAGCATGGATATTTGTACGAACTAAGTTACGGTACGCGCAGGGAAATGAGTTGTGGGCCATAACAGGCTTCACAAAAGAAATTGTCAGTCGGCCAGTAAATGCCAATATTGTAGTGCGGCGCACTACAATAAATAGCGACTGCTTAGATCCCTCTTATAAGCCTAGAAAATGTCATTTATGTCATTTTCGACTGTATGAGGGTTAAGAATTTTCAAAACTTTTTCTGTACAAACCGTGCCAACCCATGGTATTACTCCGCTTAGATAGTCTTTCGGAGAGAATTACACTTTTCGGCTAAGAAATCTTCTGCCCCAAATTAAAATGTTCCCCTACGCTTATGACTGACTATAGCTGCCGGTGTCCCTTGATGATCTGGTGCACATAGAGCAAATATCCGATTTTGTCATTCCCAGAGCTCAAAATAGCTTACCAAACTGATATATGAGCGAGCCTTACTGCAATATTAATTGCACTTTGCGGCGCGCAAAGCGGGCGGATATTTTGCCTTTTTTTTGAAACAGTTATGGAGCTTGAATTGGAGAGAATTTGGAATTTAACTAAAGAAGAGTTGAGAAAACCACACTGTAACTTGTAAGTGACTGGTGTGCAAAATGGGAAAATTTCCGAAATTTTCATTTTCAGAGTGATCACCCCCTTCCCCCTTGTGGCTACGTCACTGTTAAACCATCGCTCTCTCAGCTTTCGTTTACTACAAAATTTTCACTTCAGTAAAAACGAGAAAATTGTAAAATTATAAGAAAATTGCCAGAGAGGGACACTACCACCGAATGCAAAGTTATAGCTAATCATGCGCATTGTACAATGACACTTTTTATATTTCGGGCTATTTAATTACGTTACATTTAATGTTTTTAACTTTCAAGTTGGAATCTCGATTGAATTTCTTGGGGGTGTAAACGAGGCATACTCGAATAAGATTAATTGCACGTTGTGCGATAAATACCCTGTGGAAGTCGGGCTGTCATGGCGCCTGTGTGAACGTGTGGGGAACGACTTGTGGTAATCTTCTTGGAAAAAATAATGAGTCGCAACGCCGGTGAGATAAAATTTCAGGGTGACTATCGTGGGTTGCGCAAATGGGGGAAAATGGGAAGAGCATAAAATAGGGAGACGAAGGTTTTGATCATCATTGGTATTGGTTCATTGAGATCTGAAGAAACGAAAAAGGGGGTTTTCTGACCACGGAAGTGGGAGGGCGGAAACCGGAAGCATACCCTAAAGCATAACCCCAATGTTTTCAGAGTGTTGGTGATCCACGTATTTTGACAGCAAGTCAGTGGTTCCTGGGATAGGGTAGGTAATTTCTTCCATTCATAAGTGCAGCAAATAAATTTTCTTAATGATGAACTTGGTAAATAAGGAAAGTTTTGGTAAACGTGTAAACTTTGAATCTCTTTAATTTGACATCCTTTATTTGTCACTTGTTACAATGAATATAAATGGGCACTATCACAATATGAAATAGATCATCAGTATAAATTAAAATCACATTATCTCATAACATTTTCCTACTGCCGCTGTGCGTGATGCTATACTCATACAAGTCATAGGCCCTAAGCATTGGAGTAGGGAAAACAAGCCAGTGAGCCACGACTGGAAAAGAGACCGTGGCCTGCTCGACTTGAACAAATAGGTTGGAAACCGGGACGTAAAATTCCATCTAACAAACCAACTACCTCATAATATTTTCAATCTATGTATGATATAAGCAAATTCTCAAGATTATAAAATTTCAGGTAATGCAATGTGTAGTACAGCAAGCACTTGTTATTAAAGTACATGTACACAGCAGGGAGGTGTAATTAGACACCTCCCTGCATACAGCACTTACACCGTACACACTATCATCTAGTGCAGGCTTCCTCAAATAGCGGCGCGCGTGCCACTTTTGGCGGGCGACGTAGTTTGGAGTGGCGCAAGAAAATTTCTGGGAGAATATTGAAAAAATTAACTCTTGATAACTATAACTTTTCTGACAAGAATTTGTCTGTCTTAAAAAATAGATACTGTAAATAAATCTAATACTTCCCGCAGACTGACTTCACATACCGACAAGGATATAATAACGTCCTATTTGTTCTCACATGAAAGTAAAATCACCGTCACTGTTTACATTCATAAGAGTGAGTGCTATGTCGATTCACCGTTACCGAAGCCTGATCTAGTGAACAGAAATTGGATACGCATAATCAGGAATGAGACATTACAACTGCAAACGATGAACTTTTTCAAAGTTGTAACCAATAATCAATAATTTGCCTTCCAAAAGATCCTCAAGTGGGTATCAATTTACTGTTCACAAGTCACAACTGCATCCGTGTGGCTGTTACCCCACCCTCTCCATACACTAAACAATTGTTTGATGTTAGGGCACCACAAACACCTAAAAGCGTTACTTTCCTGGTCGATCTGTTAGTAGTGATACTAAGTGATAACCAGTGTGAGGGAACCACATTCTCAGCCCTATCACACATATAGCTTAATTAACCGGTGTCCGGTTGTAAAGAGATTATACACGTGACGTCAGCGGTTTTCAATTTGGCTTACTGGATGGAACTGATCGTGCCCATTACGTGTGTTACCGATACGTGCTCACGAAAGTACCTCAGTAGCAATTATACAATGGACGCCTGGTTGGCACAATAGAAAGACGCAAAACTCGCTGATGTCGGTGCATGACCTCTACATGTACACATGCGCGCAAAGCGCGCCAAAACTTCGTTATTTTGGTTAGTAATACAGAAACATAAGGAATCTTTAAAAGAGAACGGAACAACTTGGACACTCACGACATTGAGGTGTGATCAGATGGAGATCCATCGAATCTTTAATTTATGCTAATGACACTAAATCCCTTTATTTTGGGGTTATTGAACTAAAGGGCGTAGAATACATTTGTTTAATACCTAGGAAACCTCATTCAGACCTACGGTGACCAGGGGCGTAACCAAGATATTGAAAATTGTAGGCACAAAGCAGGGACTCCACCAGGATGTTGGTATTGGGGGCAGATGACACGGGAGACCATCTAAGCGGAGCGCCACCATGAGTTGGCGCGGAGCTTACGGCGAAATTTTTTGTTTTACAGACCCGCCAGATCGCAGGGAATGGCCTCTTCGACTCTATTTGAACCTAATGGAAACCCTCTCAAAAGTGCTATTTTTTTACTTCATATTTCTCACTTCTAGGAGAAAACTGAATAAAGAACAGTGAGAGTGCGGTGGCGAAGAATATCTGATATGTCTCTCGCCTTGGTATCTTAAGCTTACAC
This sequence comes from Holothuria scabra, assembly GCA_037179385.1. Classification (NCBI taxonomy): domain Eukaryota; kingdom Metazoa; phylum Echinodermata; class Holothuroidea; order Aspidochirotida; family Holothuriidae; genus Holothuria; species Holothuria scabra. The sequence continues at coordinate 36,943,730 of CM074190.1, forward strand.
TGTAAGGCCTATCTCGTGGTTCAAAACCCAGATGACACAGGAAACCCTCCAAGCGGAGCGCCACCACGAGTTGGAGCGGAGCGAACCGAGAAAATTTTGATTCCACAGACCCTTCCAGATTGCAGGAGATGGCCTCTACGACTCTATTTGTACATCATCCAGCCCCCTACGAAAATAAAAACCTTAAACACGTTTTCAGACGATTTCATTTTTGAAATCGGCAATTTTGAAGTTTCCTTTCATTTTTATATGTTCCATTTTTATATGTGCCTTTTTTAAAGACGACTTAGCCAAAAAATTGTCTGCCCGGGCCGACAGTGCTACATACTGGCTATGCCCCTGGTGAGACCAACAAAAGGGATTATTTGGAACTATGCTGTTATGTGTTAGTAGTTGCCGACAAAGAAGTGCCAGGCACTATTTCGGCATTTCAAACGACTGGCTATTGCTAATGATCACAATGATCCTGGCTGAGACCAATCCTGATGATTTATGCAAATGAACAAAAGAGACTGAACATTGCTTTCGGATTTTCATCAATATTCGCATTTTCTCGCATGGTCTAAAAGGCACACCTAAATAGAGTAAAATACAGAGAACAAGACAAGTAGGTTGTATTCCGCGTCCAAACACTTCCAAATCGTCAAATCAATTTTCATTCTTAAGCGATTGGCAATATTAAAGCGTACCTAAAGTCAAAAGATTCAAAACTATATATTAAAGACCATGAAAAATAAATTCTAACAGTCCAACTTCCATCCTCATAGGACATTCCTGAGCTGAGATATTAAATGTTGAAGTTTATTCACTCAAATTAAAATGGTACATTGTGCAATAATTTGTGATGCCATTCTTGTACTACTCAAATTACAATCTTTGTTTTTCCGAACGTTACTGCACCTTGTACCAAGGTGTGAGAGCACTCTTACGAGGTGATGTAATTAATTTAGCCCTCCTTGTGCAACATGCTATGCAAGCAAACAGGAAGTGTTCAAGGTCATAAAAACATTTATAACTTTAAAGGAAAACAAAGCGTTTTATGTAAGTTGTACAACAAGAAAGTTACAAATTAATGCGCAATAGACCAATTTGTTTTAAGGAAATAAACTTCAACATTTTATATCTCAACTCAGGAATGTCATATGAAGATGGAAGTTGAACTGTTAGAATTAGTTTTTCATTTTCTTAAATATATATTTTTGAATTTTTTGACTTGAGGTACACTTTGAGGCAAGGGACAAATTTCCCGATCTGCTGTTCGACACCTAGCAGACGACTGGCATACTAGGCTTGAACACCTGCTAATATCTCAGTGTTAAGCCTATTGAATCGTAAAGAACAACACACAAAAGAGATTAGTGTCGGCAACTATTACGTCTCAAAGAAAAAAGTTCTTGATGGATCTCCATCTAATTACACCTCCTGGTCACAACGTTGCCTCTTCAGCTTCGGAAGCACATTAGATGACAAATTAGTAGTTTGCAAACACGGTGAGGGGACCAGGGTCTACCATAAGGCCTGTTGGGATCCAGTTTAATTTTTGTAACATACAAAGGGAAATTCGCCGAATATTTGAAGAACGGTAACACTACCAGCATAGAATTTTCATCAGGACCATGGTTTATAGCAAGATATCAGGTACAATATGAACATCATGCACTCACTCTAAGAAATTGTTTCGTATAAATGTTTTCTAAATTCTTTTTGCCATCACTTTGCAAACACGTTTAGATACGAAACACACGTGAATTATTCCCAAACGTTTCGTATTAAATCGGGTTTAATTGCTTGTGTTTAACAGCTAAACATGCTTAGAACTAAAAAGTGTTAACAAAGTAATTGTAATAAGGGTCCATATGCGTTATTGTGTTCTATAGGAGAGTGATCGCCCAGTTAAGCTCCGAATAGGTTGTGCACCACTCCCCTTCCCAACTTGCAAGGTTTTGCTATTGTATTTCGTTTAAAGTACTCAATAGTATAAGCTGTCCATATGTTATGTAAATAGACTGTTTTTATTCGGTAGATAATATATTTTGAACTGTTGAAATACGAATTTTATAGAGATTTTTCGTAATATTACACATGTTCAATTTAACATATTCGGATACGATCTTGATTTTTTTGTTATATACTTATATAAATTATGTTGATCAATTCAAGTGCTAAAAGAAACTATGATTGTCTTAGATTTATTACAAGAAAAATAATGTAAAGTATATTGCTCAATTAAATAATTTATTCCACCATTCGAATAGAGTACTTTTATTGAGCTTTTATTCATATATGAAAAAAAAAAACATTTTATTGAAATTGTTAACAAATTTATTTCCCGTTTCACATCCCCGACAAATAGTAAATTACTGATTAACTACTTTCAACGTCAACCTTTATTTTGACGTAATCGTGTAAGCTCGCTTGGCCTTTGACGGATGTTGTCAAATAATGTTTAACTTTAATACAAATTGCGGTTTGCTAAAAGAAAGATTTAGGCTTGAGGCCTGCAATTTTGACATGCAAAAGGGATACTTATTTTGTAGCTGGCCATAGCTTGATCATGCATTGGAATCAGCATTGTTAACGTTGTCCCCCTCTATATTGTTACCCTGACGATCTGAAACAGATTCCGACTTTTGTCCAGATCGAGGCTTTGAAGCACAAATTTTACAGATCAAAAGGACAGCATTTGCAATAATCCCGAATGCGGCCAGGACTGTGGTCACGACGAATGCCCATAACGGTGGGTTCCATGGAGTGGTCTTTTTGTTGTCTGTACGAAGAATAGAGTTAAACATCCAAGGGTTTAAGGTCACAGCAGGGTTATAAATGTTAGAGGGTACCGGTTCTAAGCATTTTGGTGAAATTTGCATTGAAATCCGACATATGGTTCTCAAGATATGAGCACGCGAAGTTTTTACATTTTCAACAAAAAGTGAAGTTATAGAGGAAGCACATATGACATCACATCCCAACATAAATGTACATTATTTTGTTTGTCTTTAAACTTTATCATCGATATTCTCCTCCACAATATCATATTGCTAACGTGTGGTTGCATAAGTGGCATTCTTTACAAACTTTGCATCCCCCACAGGGAGGTCCTATTCCTATTAACATCAAGGTCAACACAACAAACAGTCTGATGAAACAAAGGAAAAACGAAGCATTCATTGCCAATGTGAGGAGGTGATACATTCTCTGCTGCCCCAAACTCACTTTGGAACACAAATCAACAGACTTCAATAACTGATATCTCGAGAAATACATACATCCGATTTGAATGGAACGTTCACCACACTGTGTAGATTTGGTTCCTCTTTCAAATATGACTAATGAAATGTTTGCTTAAACTTCATATTTTAAGATTTATCACCAATGAGATCACTCTGAAATCAAAAAGGTGATTTTAGTCACTGGCTAATATGGTGAAAAATGTGAATTCACTCAATTGGAGTGTTAATTCACTCCAAGAAGAGTGAAATTCACTCCAAAAAGCGTGACGCTTAACGCAGGAAGAGCGAAAATGATCACTCTTTTTTAAGAGTGATCACTGTAGGCACTGCATTAAGAGTGAAAGTTCGCTCTTTTGGGGGAGTTTCATTCATTTTGTAGTGAATTTCACTCTTCATAGAGCGAAATAACACTCTAGTGAAGCCTTGACACTTTCACTGTATTAGAAAATGACTAAATTCACTTTTTCGATTTTAGAGTGAATGCAGAAGATACTAGATATTTGGTAAAGTGAATCCGAACCACTTTTTATAGAAACGACTGGTATTATTATTATATTGTGGCTGGAGTCACCGGGTCCGAGCACTTACGCTTAAACTGAAACGTGGTCATAGTTGGTAGGCCATTGAAAAAGCGCACCGCTCAGATGAGCTGCAGGGCCTGCTCTCTTCAAAATGAATTCTAAAAGAGTGAAATGAGGGACGGATCTAATATTAACTGAACAAAATATTCACTCCGCAGCCTATCCAAGTGAAATGGCTCCTTTCCAATTGAAACGTTTGACCCCAAATTTAGACTGGTCACTAGTATCACTCAAGAAGAGTGATGTTTTTCTCTATAACTTTAAGAGAGTGATTATTATCAGTTCAAACTTTTACCCTTTGAGAGATATTTCGCTTGGACAGAATGACCGATATAGAAGTGTACCTCAAGTCTTACATTTCAAAAATGTTAATCACAGAGCATGCAAAATGAATTCAAACAGTCCAGCTCCATCTTCATATGACATTCCTGAGCTGAGATATAAAATGTTGAAGTTTATTCACTCACTCCAGTTCGTTGTGCAGTAATTTGTGATGTCATTGGTGTACTACTCAAATAACAGTATTCCTTCGTTTTTCTGAAAGTTACTGCATCTTGTACAAAATATGGAGGGATGTAATTAATTAGGCCCTCTCTGTGCAACTTGCTGTGAACTGATGCAAACAGGAAGCTTTCAAAATCATAAAAACATTTTTGATCTCAAAGCGAAAAAGCCGGTAATGTGAGTTCTCCATGAGGAAAGTCACGAACTATTGCAGCAATGGACTGTTTTGTTCAAGTGAATAAATTACAACTTTTAATATCTCAACAATGGAACGAGCTATCGCAATGGAATAAGCCTTCAATGAATAATCATTTTGCAACCCTTTAAAGTATATTTTCAAAAATTCTATATTTGCTGTACCGTGCTTACAGTTCAATCCATGCAGTTTCCTCGCATGGATCGACACAAGCCGGTTTCTTGCCAGTGTTGTTCAATTTCACCCGATTAGAAGACACTAATGCTGGCCTACAATAGCTTCCCCTGATCAGCGGACAAAAATTTGCAGTAAAGAATTACGAAAATATTACTCTTTATTCGTAATGCAGGAATCCATGTTACTTGACTATGCATACCTGACCAATCTGGACATTTTGGAAAGTCTTCGGGTATGTGATGAAGATCATCATCAGTGCCAACATGTAATACTAAGCCCATACCAACCTGAAGAGAAAACAAAAATACGATATTTGAAAAGCTTTATCCTTTTTGAGCCCTAGATGACTATTAGCAGCCGTGTGTTGTCACTATAATTGACCGACTGCATAGTCAATTGTTAGAGCATCAGACATGCAGTTGGGAGGTCGGGAGTTCGAGTTCTGGCCGGGTCATACCGCAGATTTTAAAACTGAACCAACTGTCATTGGCTCGGTGCTCATTTTAAGCAATGGAGTAGGGAAAACAAGTCAGTGAGACACAGCTGGAGAAAAGGCCGTGGCCGGCTCGACTTGAAACAATTGGTTGGAAACTTGGCCGTAAAACTGCATGCATGTAACCTAACATTGACAAGCAGACCTCCTTGTTTTATTCTTATTAGGCTATCTAATGGTTTTATACTGACACGTATTAAAATAGAAAAAAACTCGTTCTCCCCCATTCTTTCTCTATTCTTATGTCCCTCATTTTAAGAGGACAAGGGGGAGTGAACTCCCTTCGTGGTATTTTGTACATACTAGAAAGTTTCAAGGTGCCATTGAATCATTGAAGCCTTGTTCTAGAGTGAATTCTGCAATTATGCTAAATGGGGTGGGGGGGGGGGGGGACTTATGTACATTGAAGGTGCACAACGAGCGCAAAGCTCGAGTTTCACCGAGCTTCACTTTGTTTCGCCTTCATTAAACAACCTTATGAGTACGGGAATTTTGTCACTATGTAGTGAAGGTATAAATGAGGCTTGACGCTAGTACAGGCATTTGGATGGGTTCAGCTCAGTAATAACTGTTGATACGCCAGAGATGATTCAGTTTTCATAGAACGGAGGTCGTATTATACATACTTCTCTATACTACATACCTCTCTATACCGTATATGCCGATAATGGAAACTATGTGGTTTGAATATTACTTTTTTCTTTTTTATTATACTTTCCTTGCCTTTCTTTTTCTTTTCCTAGAGCGCGCTTCCTTAAATTTGCTCTTGATTTTTCCTTATTTCATGGTTCCCTAGAAATATTTCTCGCCACCTCCTTACCTTGATTAGCTACATCCCTGATTTAACTCTCTCATTCTCCCTCGATTCCTAGTTTGTTCTCCCTATTATTCACTGACTGCTGTGAGTTTGAGTAAAATCTCATGCAAAAGTAGCTATTTTAATTAAAATTAAATATATTTAAAGAAGTAGTGTTTTATTACAATTACACAATTTTTTTTTAAAAGGAACTCCGAGGTTTTTATTTTAATTACGGTTTGACGCCTGTCCATGTTAATGTTATCTCCCTCTTCCTTCACCCTCCTGGGTAGAATACAAATATAATTGTTTTGTTTTTTTCTTAAGCGCATCGTAGCAGTGTGATTACTTTAATCAATCATATAAATTACCGCTTCCTTCAATGTGAATCAAAACTAGGTCAGAAAACCGACGTAAATATTTGGGTCAAGAAACTACCTCAGACAGGTTACATTTGACCCTACTCGTGTTTACACTTTTACCCCAAATTAGGGTTCCTTTTGCTCCTCACCCAAGAGTGTGTTCTCACTTGAGAACGAGCAGGCGATCAGATCCGTTTCAGACCCCGCCGAGTGGATCAATTCGGAAGTGTGAACGCTCTCGTTCCCCGGATCAGATCCCAAGAGCTTGATCGCACCTTCGGGGAAGATCAGACCGCGCGCAGGCGATCAAGAAAACAAGTGAGTGGGAACAAAAACAGGGGATCAGGGTGATCCGAGATCAATGACGTAGTTCCGCATCGACGCTCCTCACGCCAAACAACCTTGTGTAAACAAACCTGACCTGAACACAAAATTTCAATGAAACATTTTCCTGTTACTTGAACTGTGGGAGGAGATTAGATCTCGCGCAGCCGATTAAATGGGAACACTCGATCATGCGGTTGGTTACAAAATTTTCCAGTTGATTTAGCTTGGGGCGATCAGCAAAAGGGGATCAATTGGGGACACGGCCCAAATGTTTTAGAGTGTTCACATTCTAGTGAAGAGCGAAAAATCTCAAGAGACAAGGAATATGTAATTGAAATAAACAATTCTGCTCAATACGAATTATAAGATACTAGTTTTCTTACCTCAACGTGGAATTCTAAGTGACAATGAAAGAACCACCAGCCTGGGTTATCGGCTTTGAATCTTACGATAGTGTAACCACCATCAGGAACTATGACAGTATCCTTTAAGGGAGCGTTTTGCAGATTTTTCTCTATAGTATTGTTCTCGTGCATATCAAATACTTCCTTTGCAGAAGTTTTTTCTCCAAGCTTTCCCATGGCAACAACACGAAATGAATATCCATGAAGATGCATTGGATGGCTAGAGGCATAAGGGACACCTTCGTCGATTAAAATCAGTTCAATGATCTAAGGATGAAATAAAAAGAACGTATGTGAAGGCATATGCATGGGTGTGTGTGTGCGCGCGCTCATGTGTGAGTGTATGGTGGCTGTGAGGCTATTATTTCCTTCAAAATTGATTAAAATTGAGCATGACTGTTTTAACCTGCCTACGTTGATTTTTTTTTTTTTTTTTTGAGCTTCAAATTCAAAAACTTTTAAGAATAAAACCTACTCGTAAAAATGATTTTAACCCAAACGAATGGAAGCAAAAATCGTGGAAAAGCCTCTTCCTTAAACTACCACCTTTTAAGTCGGACAGGTCTGTCCGTTTTATTTTTATAGAACAATTGAGTTCGTGTAAAATCACAACGTTGCTTGGTGTCCCAAGGGTAGAGCTGTCGCATATACAAATTGTCCGCAGAAGGAAAATCCTTTCAATTTATTCAAAAGACAATGCAGAGGCATACTCAAGGACTTCCCATATACTTGGACAGTCTGGACAGAGCATGTAACACGTACGGCCTTTGCGTAGATTGTCGCCACCGTTTAGGGTAAAAAGGCGCACCAAGATTGCAGCAGTGAAGCTAAAATTATTTGACGACAACTCTGTAATATTTTAAACAAAATTTAAACTTGAATGGGGTAGCCTACAGTATTATATTCCTCCATTTACGTGTAGTGATTTTGATCTCACCTTCCATTATTTCGAAATTTTTTCAACTTTCTTGCAAAATCTCATGTTTTGAACTACTGGAGCAAGTCAAAACTTTCACACACACACAAAACCATAGCAGACAGCCATCTTGCTACTCCTATTCTCCCACGTACGGAAACGAAAATCTACGGATAGTGTGCTGTCCATTTATACTGGAAGTCGTTGGGTGTACTATACTATATCAGTACTAAAGTATGGAAAGGTTCTTTTTAAAACGTACATAGAAACAGGCACGTATGAACAAAAAGACCCAACTAAAGTATAGAAGGGTACTATTCTACAGTATAGGGGTACTAAACAATGAAGGGTACTATGCTACACCACAAAGTACTGTTACCATGGAGGATACGATGGTATCACACCATAGGGGTACTACTGTATATAGGGACTTCGGAAGCTACGATACTTCACTATATGGGTACTATACTGTGGAGGTTACTGTACTGCAATATAGCGGTAATTTGGTGGTTACCAGACCAACTTAGGAAATGGTCTGAGCTCCTTGAGGTTGGTCAAATGTTGTCCTTAAGTGGACTTATAGCCTCTTCGGGAAGTAGTTTCAAGTTTGGTTTCGCCGAACGGCCCTTTGCCAGAGGATCGGGAGGACTTTTGAAAAAGTACTTTACTAAAAGGGGGACTTCAAATATCTGGACATTGTTCTTAACGACACTCTTTCATGGACAGAAAATACTTATCATAGCATATCAGACTAGCTCAACTCTTGCCTTTACTGCCTTAGAAAATTGAAATGATTCCATGTTGACAATACCGTCTTAAGTCTGTTTTATCATTCTGTACAATTTTTTTACGTATTGTATTGTGTGTGGGGTGGAAGCATTCCTAAAGTTTATTCAAAGAGAATTGATTAAGAAAGCTAGCTGGACAGTCAATTTTCAACAATCAACTTCCGTGCATGGACTCACTCTACTACTCCTATCTCTAACGCAAAATGAGATCTGTGACTGAAGATGCTGACCATCCACAACATGGCGATTTTCATTGCAGAGTCATTGGTAAAATGGCATCAAGAGCAGCTGCAACAAATAGATTTGCCAACACTGATTCTATTGTACTTTTATGTTATTATTTGTTTCATATGTTGATTTATGCGAGCTGAATTCACTCATTTTGGGCCATAATATAAAGTAATATTCATCCATTCGTCCGTCCTTCCGTCCTTCCGCCCGTCCGTCCGTCCATCCATCCATCTATCTCAGGCGCGGATCCAACGGTGGGCTTTTAGTGCCTCAGCCCCCTTTTCGTCACATGTTCAGAACCCAATACTCAAAAGAAGCATGGCTACGGGAATATCCAAGGGGGCTTTTTCAGACTCACCCTTCCTTTCCTCACAAACGAATCCCTTAAACACGAGTCCTGTGTTGGACTTTAAACTGAGTCTGGTTGTGGAGTTTCCTTTAATGTAATAAGGTCATCCATTTTTTGCAGTACCAATCAAGTGACTGTAAGCGTGCACGCAACCTCAGAAGTGGTCGAATATCCAATTTTTCGCGCGAATCGCGCGCCTGCTTGTTTCATTAGCACTTTTATTATCAACAGCATATCAAATAAATTCATATTAATCATTGATCCGATTAGTTTGGTTGCTTGAGTTCTAATGGGTTTCGTTATAAAGGAGCAGAGCATTAAAGAATGCAACAAAAGGGGTTTATTTTTGCCTTCCTCATATTTGAAATCATCTTATATGGAAGCTTAAGCTTTATAGGATGTCCAGACAGCAGATTTTCCTTCCAAGATGTCTAGGCGTAGAGTCCGTCATGGAAATAAATCATTTTAGTAAATAATTTCGGCTTCCATGTGATCGCATTCTTCAATTTGTATTGAATTATAGAGGGAAAATATCTTCATCCTCTGTCTGCAGGAGTTCTGTGAGGTGTTCTTGCTGAAACGAATAATGGATGCGTCTTTATCCATTTCAAATACTTTTCCCAATTTGCAAATTTTCCTGAATTAAATCCAATCCTTTTTTATTGTTCTTCCATATAGTTATAGTTAATCATATTCTATCACAAATAGTTTTCAAACTTTTAGACTTCAAAACTTTCCCGCGCTTCGAACACTTCAAAGGTTCCATATAACGAGACCTGCTCTAGAGTTTGCAGCTGCTCTGATTTTTGGATCAATGCTCAAGAAATTTTTAAACAATTTGCGAATAATACTAAAAATTTATAGGCGTACAGAAGCATTTCAGTTTTGGGGGAGGAGGGCAGAAGATTTTGCTCCTGAAATGGGTAACTCTGCCCGAAACACTATTTCAGCGGAGCGCCACCATCAGTTCTCGAGGGGCGCATATAGGAAACTGAAAAATCGGACCCTTTATACATTCGAAAATTGCATTTTCCAGACCTGTATGGAGAATCTAAGCAGTCGCTTTTTTGAGTTGCCGATTGCAATAAAAAGACCGTTTCAAACTAAATTAGCAAACTGCAAATGATCAGAAAGTTTTTAATTTTATCTTTGTGCCCGAAAAATGTAATTCTGTCCGAAAGATCATTCGAAGCGGAGCGCCATCATTAGTTGAAGCAGACCGTATAAAAAAAACTTCGAAAAATCTGGTAAGTAGAATCTAAGCAGTCGTTATTTTGAACTTTTGTTCGCCATCATAGAATAATAGAACAGTTCTTTCGTTCTTGTAGCCTTTTGTCCTAGGTCTCCCTGAGATGGATCATACAGTATCTGCTAGAAACAAAGGAATTATGAGGTAAATGGTAGGTTTCAAATGTGACGAACGAGTTAAATCGGTCGCACTTACCAGCGACTACAAACTTACTTCATTAAGCTTGGCATTTATTGAGATGATATTTTCACAAAACTCTTCACTACATGATTTAATGTCGTCACCAAGTTCCCCTGTTTTCAAGTTGGTGAACATTGAGTCAGGAAGCTCATCATGTTGAGTCAGTAATGGCACGGGAGGGAATCGGAAAGAAATATTGTTGATCTGAGGCGTCTTATCATGCAAGAAATGAGGGTTTTTAATAGTGTGAAAATCCATTGCCAAGTAGAACGTTGAAACGTTTTGGTCTCCCTCGGAATTGTCGTCATCTGATTCTGATAAAAATGTAAGATCAAATGAGGGGTGTAAAATGACTGGCTCTAATAATGAAGTTAAAAGCATAGTGCTAGACATTAAATATTGTGTCAAAATTTCGATGGAAGGTTTTTACAGGTGGGTAATATCTGCTAATCGAGAATTATAGGCTATATGCCTGATTAACTAATTTCACACTTATCGAGAGGCACGCACTCAGAAAAAAATTAGTTAAAGATGAATAGTTACCCTAATTTGCCAACAACCAAAAACATTTGGACCAATTACTTTAACTATATAGTTGACCGAATATGTTACCAATGTTAAACCTCTATAACTTCAGTTCAGTACAGACTGACTGGAGTTTTTCTTCGGCCGCCAATCCGGATGAGATTAGTTTAGCATCAAGAAAATTTGCAGACTCTTGCGCTAAATCAGCAGTAAACTTAATCGAATGGTAAAACGAGTTAAGGTGCACCACGAGTAAAAGAAACAAAAATAAATATTTAAGAGCATGAAAAACAGATTAAAACAGTCAAACTCCCATCTTTATATTACATTCCTGAGCTGAGATATATAGGCCTAATGTTGAAGTTTATTCACTTAAAAAATTGGTCCATTGCACAATAACTTGTGACTTTCTTGTTGTACAACTCACATAACTTGCTTCCTTTCCCTTTATAATTTAAAATGTTTTTATGACCTTGAACACTTCCTACTTGCTTGCATAGCATGGTTTACAGAGAGGGCTTATTTTATTATATCATCTCAAAAGAGTTGGAGTGATATCACCCCTTGGGTACAAGGTGCAGTAACATTAAAAAACAAAGAAATAAAAAAAATGTAATTGGAATAATACAACATTGACGTAACAAATTATTAAGTAATATACCATTTTAAGTTGAGTGAATTAACTTCAATATTTTATATCTCAGTTCAGGAATGTCATAAGGAGATGGGAGTTGGACAGTTAGAATTCATTTTTCATTCACTTTAAAATTTTTTGAATCTTTGACTTGAGGTACACTTTAAGCTACTCCAAAAAAGCGTCATCAGAATTCTGCCCCTTGAAAGAGGGCGTCATGACTTAGCCGATAGCGTAACGTCTTGGCCGATTTGACAACAATACGTAACCGCAGACAACAACTGGAGGTCATTGGACCATGAAATCTGCAACAATGTTGCTTTTTGTCAGTTCTGTAACAAGCAAGGACTTCAAGGACAGGATAAGTTTGTTCAAATTTCAAGGAAGTGGACTTTCTAAAGGTAAAACTTTTCCCTCCAATGCCGCCAAATTAACCAGAAAATCAAAGAGCTTAGTGACTCCTTGGCGCTGAAATGTAAGCCTTTCTTTCAAATTGATAGTGTCAAGTAATGTTTTTCAAACTGATAGTGCTCCGTAATGTACAGTTCCCACAAAGTATGCATGCAAGGCATCTAAGCTCCTACATTGAGATCCCGGATGACCTTTGACCACCTAGAACTAGCTGTTCTGCTCACTGTATCATATCCACATACACTTTGTGTGAACTTTTGCAGTATCCAATACTCCAACCATCAGAAATTTTGTAAACATGATATTGAGACTTTGACTCATTGTGAACCCAAATGACATTTGACCTCCAATAAAAACTATAGGGATCATTTATTTACTATGCACCATCTACATGCCAAGTATCAGGACCCTACAAGTTACCTTTCTTGTAATACTATGCAAGCTTGTCAGGTTTTGACACTGCTGACTCCAAATGACCTTAGAACTTCACAAAAACCAAATGGGATTATCAACTCCATCCCGCCAACCCACAACCCACATGAGTTTAGTCACATGTACCTTTCTTGAGATATTGTGTTTACAAATGTTTTTGACCCTTTGATTACTCGTGACCCCAAAGGACCTTTCATTGCTAGCAAAGTTCCCCGGAGGGAGGGGTGCAAGCTCTCTTAATTTTCTAAGGAAATTAATGTGCCTTTCAAATACGAGTCTATTCCTGGGACAAGAGGTTGAATAAAATGGTCAACTACTTCCCACAGTGTGTAATCTTGTAAGGAAGATATCTAGGCGGTTAGCCACCATTAGTTGGAACGTATGAAATTTTGAAAAATCGTGACGCGTCAGTCAGGCGGGAACTGCATTTCCCAAGCTTGTAAGTAGACTGTAAGTACGTAATCGCTTTTTCGTGCATCTCATTCCAATGACAATAAGATTTAAGATAAGGGATGATAAGCTATCACGAAATTTAGGGTTAATATTGCATTTGTATTACTGGGAAAACTCATCCTTTTAAAATTAATATTAATTTACACAAAAGTATAAAATTTGCGAAAAGGTGCACAAATCATTTGTACGAGATTCCAAAACGCTTCCAAATAATAGGCTGCAAAAGCTGGCTGGCCTCAAAATCTAGCACGGATCGCAAGTGGTTCTCAATCGATGGCCAATGGAATTTAATTGGAATAGAATTCGGGTGGACTCAGTCGGATGCAGTCGTATTATCCTAATAGAAAGGTTAAAGGTCACATCAAGTTTTGAAATGTTAGGTGGGTTCTCATTCTACGTATTTTGGTGAAAATTGAATTGAAATCCGGTTGTCCTTCTCAGGATGTGAGCGGGTAAAGTTGTCACATTTTCAACAAAAAATGAACTTAACGCAAGCACATATGACATATCCTCATATTAATGGATATTCCTTTGTTCTTCTTAAAAATTTACAACCGATTTTCTCATCAACAGTCCCATATTAAGAGATATTGTTTGCATAAGTAGCATGAGAACTTTTAGACTTTGCATTCCCAACAGTAAGGTTCTATTCCTATGTACTTCAAGGTTAACACAGTCAGGAAAAACAAATTGTCAGTGTAAGTGATATAACCTCTGTTGCCCTCAAGATCACTTTGAAACCCAAATCTATTGACTTCATTTACTGATATCTCAAGAAATACATCTTCGATTTGCAATGGTGGCGCTACAGGAGGGGAAGGGGTCCCCTCGATTTTGACACTGTCAATGTGGGGAGGAATGAGAAAACCTCTTTTGTCAACAAACTCACTTTGGAACATAAATCTAGTGACTTCATTCAGTGAAATCCCTAGAAAAACATTGTATGGAACTTTCACCACTGTTGCGATTTGGTTATTTCACATATGCAAATAAACTTTTTGCTTGAACTGTCCCTTCAAAGGCAGTTTTTCATTATCCCAGACATTTCCAATTTCCCATCTTGCTTGCTTCCAGCTCTTTTCACAACTCTCTAGCTAAAAGTCAACCTCATCCAAACCTGCGGAAGCAACCCTATTATGTTACTTCAGGACATACCCTTTTGAGGATGCAATGCCCTAATCAAAAAATTGACGGAAGACTTAATGGGCCAAACCTTTCACCCCAAACTACAATTTTGGTACCCGGGTACCGAAATTCTCTATTGGCTCAGCTCTTTGATTGGCAGCTAAGTCAAACAATGTGGAGTGCCAAAGCTTTTATTACACAGCAAGAATGGTACGGAGAGTGTTTTGTTTATATAAATTGAGTTTTTCTATACTCACCCTGAAGCAATAAACTGAGATTGTGTCTGGATGAGGATGAATTTCAGACAATTGGAGGGGGGGGGGGGTTTCAGTAAGAAGGTTAGGAGAATTGGTACTGTTTGGGGTAAGAGAACTGGGCCATTAAAAAATGGAACCTATGGCAAATGTGCTTGGTTCTTAGCATAAGCAATATGGAGTAAGGAAAACAAGGGAAAGAGACGCAACTAGATGAATGCTGTGGCCGGCCCAATTCAAGCCATAAATGTTTAGTCAAAATCATTTGAGTCGCCAAACTCCATAAGTGCATGGTGTGATGTATGAGCTACTCTTTGTTTTTTGAATTTGATTTTAATCAAAGAGCTGTGCCGGCCAATTGAGATTTTCCTTAGACTGCTAAACTACATCCGTTTTTATTTCGTGAGTAAATTGACAGGTGCACGTCTGATACATCCGAGGAAAAACGTGAGTTCTTTTAATCCAGTCTAGAATGGAGCTATACATAACAGACCTATGATGTAAATGGTCTGATGACCGTGAGGTTGGTCACGTATTGTCCTCCAGTGGACATAGCTTCTTCGGGAAGCAGTTACGGTTTTGGTTTCGCGGAACGACCCTCTGCCCGAGGGTCGGGAGGACTTTAGCTTTTTAGGAAAAGGTGAGTGATGTAAATTGTCTGAGGGCCGTGAGGCTGGTCAAATGTTGTCCTTCAGTTGACGTATAGCTTCTTTGGGCAGCAGTTTAAAGTTTGGTTTCGCCTAACGGTCCTTAGTGCCAGAATGTCGGGAGGACTTTAGAAAAAGGAAAGGGTAAGTTTGGCATATTACCTAAAGCCTCAAGCCTGCTTATTGGTATCCTTTTTTCAGATTCTCTTTCGTTAAGTGAATTGAGTTGTATGTCCGAGTGTTGGTATGGCTCCTTGTCGTCATATTGTGGGTCATTTTCTTGGTATTGCACTGTCGCCTGTTCACGTTGATTGCTACAATCTTGTAATCTGTAAGTCAAAGTTAAGAGATGAAAAATATCACTAAAAGAGTGATAGGCAGAAGGTGATGCAGCTGAAAGATGGGGTAGTGGAACGGATAATTAGGTTATTACTAAAGAATTTTATTTCAACCTTTACTTAAAATGCCTTGAAAGTGCGATACGACTTAACACAAGCGATATTGGCCTCTTGTTGAGAAATGGCCACAAGCAATCCAAATCTCCCATTTTGAATTTTGCCAACATTAGAGAAAAACAATAAAACAGGCCCGTTTAACCAATAAGGTGTTACTAGATGGAGATCCATCGCAAAACTTTTTCTTTGAATCCGTCTTTTTACCAGCGGAATCACCGTAATGTGATAAACGCTAAATGTAATATTCCTATACCGACTTTTTCGATCCTCAGTGATGTTGCACACTTCACGAAAAGTGTTGTATAATGTCGTTGGTGATCCCGGAGAGTTGTCGTTGATGATCCCTGAGAAACCCATTTTTTCAGTTTTGCTTCTGCTACCAGCGTATGTTCACTAAGTCTTTTATTTCATATCTGACATCTTCTAACGTTCTAAACATGATAGCATACTTACCCTTCAACGTGCATTTGGTAGCTTCCGTGTTTTTGATTGGCATGGAGAACAAAGTCAAATCTTTCCCCAGCATAAATAACGAAGGAATCTACTTCAACGGGCTTAACTGGATGGCCATCACTTGCAATTACTTTTAAAACGTGGTTTTCAATGTAGACTTTCATTGGACAGTTGGTTCCTGCGTTACTGGCCACTCTGAAGCGATAACGCTTGCCTTGGTCAACTTTAAATACTTGCTGTTCAATATCAATTCCCTTGCCGTTGATGAGAATGTGCTCCGGAAAATTGTTTCCTGGACCATGGTAATGTGCCATAAACTTTATTAAGACTAAATTATCCAACCAATCTGTTACAAGAACAGAGTGTTCCATGAGATCGAAGTCATAGGTATCACGGTGAGGATCATCCTGAAAGTGAAACACGCAAGCTCACTGGTGACCTTTGAAATCTACCAGACGAATTAAACTTAATTACTATGGCATGATATACCAGCACTATGGCCATTCACTTGCCATAACTTAGATCCCTTGGTGTTAACATCCTTGAAACATCGTGGTAAATTGCAACAATTACACATGTTTGTGATTGTGACTTACTGTACTCTAGTTAGGCTAATTATGACTATACACGAATCCGGACAGCAAGTGATGGTCTGATCCGGCCCCAGTCGATCATAACTGGAGTCTATCACCTTTTGATCTTTCAATTTCTTTGCCTACCTGTATTATGGATGGTTGTACACTAAATTGTAAATTGATTCCTTCAGTGTCACTGAATACAAGGGTTTGAAGTTCATGTAGACAATAAATGAAGACGGTTTAAGGCTGATGGACCCCACTAATGGCCGCCTACAGTCACTACTTACAAGTGATAATCGGATTCGTATATAATCTACACCAACCACCAGTCGGGTTTTCCTTTTATTATTTAAATTATATATGGATGGATAAATCCGTCACTCGATTCTATTTACAGATTACGCGATAATTTGAAAGGTTTGGAAATAAAAATTTTGGAACTTCAAACAAACTCCAACCTCCACCAAAATAATAAAGGAGTCTTCTTTAGACATTAATTTGAAAATATTAGTGTAAAAATATTTCTTACTTTCCTTACGCTGCGCAGTTCCCCAAACTCCCGCTTGATTTCCCTGATTCCTCACACCTTCGACAAGGAATCAAAAATTAGTGTCAGAGATTAAGAATGGAATATACAATTCCAATGTTTGCAATTCCTAAAAAAAGGTTAACGTCCCTTTAATTGTGGAATGTCTCAGAGTTACTTACTTATTTGGTTATCATCTATTAATCCATCATAAAGTTGTTCGACAACATATTGATAAATCTTAATGAGGATGATCGTATGATTGTTTAGATTGCTTTCCTCACAAAAAGAGTTCAAACTCATGTTGTACAGCTCATTTTTTCCCAAAAAACGAAGAGGGATCAAACATTACCAAAGCGTTCATTGACAAATTAACAGGACTTCGCATAGACGGGCCTATATGCTCACCTTCTCACGAACAACAAGCGACCCATAGAGTCCATCTTGTCTTTGAAATCCAACGTGCGCATGCCAGAAATGGGTGCCAGCTTCACTTGCTTTGAATTCATAGGTGAACGAATTCCCATATCCTATAGGACATTGAGTAATGAAGCCTGTTCCATCCATGTGAGGAGACTCGCGTTGATGTAAACCATGCCAGTGTATGGTAGTCCCTTCACCATTAAGCAAATGATTCGTAACTTTGACGATAATGACGTCATCTTTGCAAACCTAATGAAAAGAACAAATGGTGACATGTTACGTGTAAATCGAATTTATATTTTGATGCACTATATAGCTGATTATTAAAGGGCGTCTGGCGTTTCCCCAAATGTATTAAAATGTTTGAGCGTCCCCTGATTTTCAAAAACTTAGGCCCCTCCCACTCACTCATATGTTATGTTCCATAGATTCTTGGAGCGCCCGACGATTATGTAACTGTTTTTTATCCCCAGTTGAGTTGCCCGCCAGAATCAGTCATGCATGTGTCAAATTGGAAACTAATAGAGTGAAACCCACTACCTTATCAAAGGGGCTGTCTGCTTCAGCTATAGGTGGACACGAAGATTGGGCTGTTCGTCATGAACTCTGACATAGGGACACCGGAAGTATCAGTGGCGTGCGGGGGGGGGGGACTATGAACCCCCTCAAGGGTGCCATTTTTACATCCTTAAAATACCTACTTTTGTAACACAGATTTTCCTTCAAAAAAGGGCATATGTGGGCACCATATTGCAATTAAGGCACCACTTTTTAAAAAAAAATTGCAAAGGGGAAGGATTGTCTCCTCAAGCCATCCTCAGTGGTGAATTTGTTAGTTAGTTAGATGGTCTTTTACGGCCCAGTTTCCAACCTATTGGTTCAATTCGAGCCACGGCCATTTTGCAGTTGTGGCTCACTGGCTTGTTTTCCCTACTCCATTGTTTATGCAGAGGTCACGCACAATTGCAGTAGGTTCCATTTTTGGAGTCTTTGGTATGACTCGACCTGGGAATAGAACCCGGGCCTTTCGCGTGAGAGGCGGATGCTTTCAACGTTAGACCAAACACGCCGTGTATCCTCAGTAATGAAAACAGTCGTAATTTAGCGCGTAATCTTAGGCACGTGCACTTACAGTCACAGTCTTGCACTATTTATTTCGTGATCCTCCGCATAAGCAATGGAATGGGGAAAAACAAGCCAGTGAGCCACAACTGGAAAAAGGCTGTGGCCGGCTCGACTTGGACCAAAATGTTGGACACTGGGCCGTAAAACTCTATCTAACTAACTAACTCGTCAGTAAACATTGCTTGTAAAGTGAAAACAAAAATTGGTGTACATAGTTCGTTAGTTTTACGGCCCAGTTTCCAACCAATAGTGAAGAACATACCTGCGTGACAAACACATTTACACAACTGACAGAAAAAGACAGTGCATTGGTTTAGTCAATATTATCTTTTGTACAAAAGAAAATGACTCTGCTTCTTTTGCTGTAGTCGTCTATTATTTCAAATTACTGAGTCATTAACTTCTTGCAATTGCTAAACAACATATTCAGTAATAAGCATTCTTGAAAGGGCTATGCACATTAGGGTTAGGGTTTAGCAAATGCAGTCAGTCCAACTCATATTAATAGCGTAGGTTGTGTTAATTCATGATTGGCTCTTTCAAGAGAATCATATTACAATATATATTTTCCTCAACTGTACCACTTAGTAGACAGGTAGTGGTAACTACTTAGTTTACCCATAATTATTATACCTTTCCCTGGTTGGGAAATTCCTTACGTACACCGTGTATGCACAGACGTAGAAGCTGCATTTACGTTCATAGTTTTTGTAAGATGAGTCCGTAACTGTCCGTAAAAGCATGTTGAGCTCTTCAAAAAAGCTCATCACGTGACTTTGAAGATGCACACGATCGATCGGTAGCGATATGACTCCATTGAGTGATGTATTGTTTCTGCTGGGAAGTGAAATTAAAGTTGACCCAAGGACTGCAAGGGAACTGCAAAAGGCCTCCTAATCAGTAAGTTTTTAAGATTTTTGAATAAATGAAGAAATCCTATATTCTCGAGTTTTATTTTCTCTTTTTAGGTTCCGAGGCCTGACGTTTGGAGACCTTCGCTGAGGACATTCAGTAGGCCCTACAGGCTTATCATACCGCAGTTAGTGTGCGGTAAGGGTGAAGTAGACCTACTTCATTACGCTAGGTGGGCCTCCTAAAATTTTGTACGACCATAGTTACTGATAAATATTGTATAGTATACTCGTCTGATGAACCGTTACACTCGTTTGTTAAAATGGTTTAATCCAACTAGTCTAACATTATACAGTGCGATTGCTACGTGCTTCGCAATTTCGCGGAATTGTTGAGTATGCTTATCAAGTTACTGTTGCTAGTCCAGCCTTCGATTGTCCCGCTATTTTAGTTTGGGTACAGTTATTCTCGCTTACGGCAGCTCTAATTTAAGACAGAAATCTTAAACAAACCTTTCCTAATATATATATATATATATATATATATATATATATATATATATATATATATATATATATATATATATATATATATATATATATATATATATATATATATATATATAAATATATATATATATATATATATATATATATATATATATATATATATATATATATATATATATATATATATATATATATATATATATATAAACAACGTTATTTCAATGGCCAGCCATCCGTTCGTGTTAACAGCTAGGTGTCCGTAAATTTGACAACTTTGAAGTAATTGTATCTACTTTGTAAATCTAGGAGGGCGCTTTTGTCCGTTCACGTATTCCTATAGAAAATGTGTGTAAAAACGTTACGGCGAAACTTATATTTCGCCCCAAAAATTTTTTCCCCTTAAGGTCGACTTTTCAACAACAACTTTCCCCCAAGTGCCAAATTAGTGATATATATATATATATATATATATATATATATATATATATATATATATATATATATATATATATATATATATATATATATATATATATATATATATATATATAATATAGCCCTTATTGAAGTCATTACAGTCTGATAATTGTTCGCAAGAGACTCTCGAAGAAATCAGTTTACCCTGTCTGCAGATATACAGTACGTATGGTGAATCCAACAACAAGGCTCTCGTGTACTATCAACGTCACGTGACTGACTAAAACCAGCATCTCAACATAAGCAGTCAGTTCGAGGAGTTTCCGAACCAGGGAAAGGTATAATAACTATGGTTTACCTAAAATATGCAACACTGAAGTCTTAAAATATTTTGAAAGATACTCTGAAGAGAAGTAAGAAATATTTAGCTGTTGCTTCAAAAAAAGTTTGGGGGCTGTCCTTATTCTTTAATTAATGGTCCAAATTTGACTCTTTACGTGCTGTCAGTTCAGCACGTGTTTTTTTCACTGTATCTAACTGTCTAAAGCCTAGCAGAGATAGTTTTAGCTGGGTTTAATGTTGGTGTGCATGGTCATGTCGAATTTTTTTTCTTCTGATGAGAATTTCCCCCTTATTTTTCTATACAGGCTTAAAAAATGAAGGAAACAAAACTATTCTACAACCGCAGGATGCAGGTGATTAGCTATACTAACGGCGAGGGGGAGACTGTCATCATGAAGGAAGATTTTTATGCAGTATATGATTTTGTCAACATCAAGATGGTCCAAAAGCATTTCTTAGTTCACATAATAGGCTAATAGTACATTAACTTTGAAAGAAATTTTTCGTGAAAAGAAAAGGTAAGTTCAGTGATAAATTTGCAGTACGAATAAACTCGTGAGCCTCTCGCCATAGGGGCACTTGACCTCCCAAACATTTCCAAAGCATCGCCTTCAATTTTCCAAAAATAAAGTTATTCGATATGATATGAATAAAAAGTAGCCTTTTTCTTAATCTGGGCAAAGTATCCCAGCATTCGTTGTCATACAAATGTCATATATTATTTGTGAAGTATAGACTACAGTAATGCGTATAATTGTCGAAGTTCGCAATTGTATCAAAATTTAAGCCCAATAGCCGCACAGAAGCGTTGATAACGCTTCCAGCAACAATAGCAGTACTGAATCAGTACTGTTATTGGTGCTTCATGGTAGCGCTACCAATGATTCTGTGTGGCCGGTTCAGGTTATCCAGGCTCATTCGACTACTGGTCATATTAGTTAATATGTTTTGAAAAGTTATGATTTCAATTTATTTCCAACGGTGTGCAGCTCCTTGAAACAAAAAAAGTCCAGAACAAATTTATGTTTGATATTTTGAAGAGGAACATATTCTAGACATAGCTTACTGGAGAGATAATTACTCATTTCCCATGTTTGGTTCTCGAGATATTAGAATTGAAGTTGACATATTTTCTACAAAGAGTGAACTTGCAACCAGTAGACGTGATGTCATGTATTCACATTGATGGAAATGTTAAGTTGTTTTTCTCTAACATTTAACACCATATTTACAACAATTTAACAGTGATATGTTGTAACCATAAGTGCACCCCGAGCAATGGAAGTTTAAAAACTTAATTTGACTTAATGGCAAGACAGCATCCCTAATCAATTCAAGATCAAACAGCAGGATCAAAAATAAATAAAAAGCAAAACATTGACCATCAATATGAATACATGACATTGCACCTGCTTGGTTCAAGTTTACCTTTTGTAGAAAATGTGTTAACTTCAGTTGCTAATATCTCGAGAACCGAACATGAGAAATGAATGAAAACTTTACCAGGGTGCTTAGAATATGTTCGTCTTCAACATATTAAACAAAAATTTGGTTCTGGTCTATTTTAATGGAGATTTTACTTTGCGACAAACTAAATGATAAAATGTCACATCGTCCTGTAAAGGAGCCAGTACATTTTATTCGGTAATTTTCTGATCATTTTGCAATTTGATTTTCTTTTTATTAAAATGAAGATTTTATTGCAAAGGAAAGCTCAAAATAACTACTGCTTAAATTCTACTTACAATCATGGCAAATTCAATTTCCGGCTATGGAGGTCGCGATTTTTCAAAATTTTCTGTACGCTTTCCGCCAACTGACGGTGGCCCTCCGCTTAGTATTTCGGGCAGAGAGTCACCACTTCTCATCCCCCCCCCTCCAAAAAAAAATATTTCTGCACGACATCCCCTGAAACTGTTTGAGACGTCTTGGGCTCAAGTTGAGTTGGCCTCCCCCCAAACAAGTTTCTTTAAATCCACCCTTGAATAAACTCTTTAATACAACTACAATCACGTTAGGCGTGTTTGCTGCCATTTGAAACTCCTTTATAGTTACACGGAAAGTAACTCCCTGAGACTTTCTCTACCTTTAATTCAGAATATTTTTTTTTTGTAATATTCTTAGTTTAATTCCGTCTGTGTGAGAACTGCATGCGGGAAGTTCCGACATTTCGCAGGAATTTATTAATTTTTCTAAATTGTTCCAAACATTAAAAAGGTTGTAAATCGAAATGATATGTGAAGGTGAAACCAAATATTAAAGGCCCAGTTCTCTCACCCCAAGCAGTACCAATTCTCCTAACCTTCTTACTGAAGCCCCTCTCACAATTGTCTGAAATTCAGCCTCATCCAGATACAATCTCAGTTAATTGCTTCGAGTTAAGTATAGAAAAACCTTAATTTATATAATGAAAACACTCTCAGTATCGTCAATGTTGTGTAATATAAGCTTTTGTACTTTGCATTGAATTAGCTGTCAATCAAAGAACTGATCTAATTGAGAATGTCGTCGATCTAATTGAGAATGTCGAATGTAGTTTGGGGTGAGAGGTTTGGCTCTTTAAATTGCCGATTTTTCTTTTCAAAATACCAGATTTTTTACGATTTCAAATTTTGGGTGCTCACGTAACTTTTCCAGACTAACGCGTCAATTCATGAACAAAACTGCTAAGTACGATGAAACTATAATTCAATATCTCAC
This sequence comes from Holothuria scabra, assembly GCA_037179385.1. Lineage (NCBI taxonomy): Eukaryota > Metazoa > Echinodermata > Holothuroidea > Aspidochirotida > Holothuriidae > Holothuria > Holothuria scabra. Next base: position 36,967,374 of record CM074190.1, read on the forward strand.
ACACGGACTGTCACGGACTCTACAGAAAAAGTTTTAGCCATGTAAATATATTTCGTGAATACAAGTTCACTTCATACGCAGGCGTTCAACTTTTGAAAACCAAAATGAAACAAAAAGTACACGTTCATGGCGTTCGAAGCATATTTGAACCCTTTCACACTTTTAAATGCCTGGGCGCTAAATTGAACACTTGACACTCCATTTTTGAAGTGCGGGCCCTTCGCAATTAGCGAGCTTTAGATTTCACCACGCGGACGTCATCTACGACGTAAAGACGTCACTTATCCCTTGTCCCTGTTTTTTTTTTTTTTTTTGCAACTTGATGTAGCGTTATTTCGCGTTGCGATCGAAATGGCGAATACACAAATGACGTCACTTCGTTGTAGGTGGTGTCTGCGTTGTGGAATCTAAAGCTCACTTTTCCTGTATTTGTAAGTCTAAAGTTTCTAGTGTTCAAATACTTAACGCATCATGTTCAAATGCTGAACACTAGTCCTTCGGATTTCTCTGAGGCCTTTTGGATTAACGTCACCACTGACATCACCAGAGGAATGACAATGTGCACGTGGCTACACTGATCTTTGCGCAAGACATCGGGAGGAGCGCACACTTACGCGCATATTCGGTTGGTTAACCAATCGGCTCTCTGTATATGTTTGTGTTGGTTTGTTATTCCTCGTAAGAAAAGCGTATTTTGCATTGTGTCATCATATGAATAAATTCTATTGATAAATTCGGGGAAATAGCAAGAAAGACATAATTATGAGCTAAGCTCACCAGTAGAAACCTCTATTGGTACGACATATTTTTACGCAGTCTACTCTACACGTACTACATATACAGACCAAGACCCAGGTCCAAGAAATCGTCGTAGCAACTGATTCACATTGCCTGCGGATGAATTTACCCTCACGGCAAAATACCGCGAAAACAGTTTTTCGTCGAGAATAGAACAAATTTGCAAGCGAACCAGGATTTTAAGTATCGTCGGCATGTAGAAGGGTGTCCTTAAAGAAACCATAACAATACAAAAGGTAGTTGCCGCAGTACTTTACGTTGGTGGTGGGGGGATTGTCCAGAGAGTTTTGTCTCGGGGTAAATTGTCCTCTGGCATATTTATCCTTGGGAAGATTATCCCGATGGGCATTTCTTAATCATAAATCCACCCAAAACCACTCAAAAATGACCCAAAGCGAATCAAAACTAACCATGTAAGGAGTTGGCAAATACCAAAAGAAGTTTTCTCTTAAGTAACGTGTATTTTTTTCTACAAGAAGAGAAAGTCATAATTTCATAATTAGCCAATCTTTTTATGTAAAGGAATTAGAAAAACGCCGCTAGATTTATATGGAGTTCTATGAGTTCACGACATCTTGCTTCAAAATAATCAAATTAGGAGATTAACTGTGTTCACGCATGCAAGTTTTCGTTTTGATAGAGAGCTAATGCAATATGCAATATAAAGGATCAACTACTTTTTCGGTAGCAGTATACTGTTTTGAATATTCTATTGGGGGGGGGGGGGGCAAAATCATGCAAGAAGAGGATTTATTTCAAAACGTAAAAAGAAAAAATACAACGCTTAAAGTGAGGGAGGGTGTCTTTGTGATTCTGGTCAGTAAAGCGTTTTGGGTCTTTCCTTTTCCATTATACTTACTTGTATGCTTGGCCCAGGTGAATCACCATTTACCGTGATATAGGGCCTATTCAGACCTCCCGAGGGAGTACAGTTAAGTCGTGCACAGCTCTCATATTGTTCTGATCTTTCATGGCAACCTGAACAAGCTTCAGACATCTTGTACGAGTACTCTATAGTGAAGTTATAGGAGCAACGCTTTATTTGACCATCGCATGTGCCATTCCTGTAGCATTCATGTTTGACTTCAGCTTGATCACCTGGGAATTTAAAAGCAAGAACCTTTTACTTTTTTAACTATATGTACACTATGTTCCCGGCGGCCACGGTAGCCACGAGTGACCAAAAGGTAGTATTCGGTTGCATTTTGGGCATATTTTTCTCAGTATTCACATTTGTTCAGGGCTAACCGTAGTTTTCTCACGATTTACCAAGGTATCCATAACGAGCCGTGAGGTATGGAAGGAGCAGGGGCTGTTCTCGGGGGAGTTTGGAGTTTGGGGGGGGGGGCTTTATCCCCCCCCCCACCAAATTTGCTAGCTCCCCCAAAATTGGACAAATATTACGCGTTAACTGACGGTGGCGCTCCGCTTAGATGGTAAAACGTGAATTAGCCCCCCCCCCCCCCCCCAAAAAAAAAAAAAAAATTAATGTCCCCAGAACCACGCCTGGGAAGGAGCTGAATCCCGGATGCTTAAGAACCCACTGCGTTTCTGTTCTCGGTCTACCTGGGAGTTTGTGCGGTGCCTCAAGGTCCGTTGCGTTCTGACAGCTTCACTCGCTTTCTCACCTTATGATTAAGATCTATCATATTTTTCGCGTTCTGTCTTTTCAAGGATGAAACGTGAGCACAGTATAGCTTTGAAGCACGTTGTAGCCTCCCTTAAAAATAAGGCTCTCCAAGCAATGACAATCATTTCATCTTGAGACTACATGAATGTTCAAGGTGATGAAGATTCAGACTGGAATGAAACTCCTCTACTGGGTACAAAATTATTGCATCAGACCCCGCGTGTCATGTCAGACACTACGCAACGCGCCTTATGCTGGGTTTACACGCAACCGCCGATCACATGTTCACCGCGATATTTTTTTAAAGAAAGCATGCAGTACCACGATCTACTGTTAAAATATTTCCCTTTCTCCGCTTTAAGACGTTTTGTTACGGTTTATAAAGCTTTTTTGCGGAGCCTGTAGGAGACTTGGTCACGGTCTACAACGATGTTCAGTACGATCTCTCAAGTAGTCTTATACAATCATCACGATAGGTTTCACGTTGAGACACGTTCTGCTAGGTTCTGTCTCGGTTTCTCAAGTTCATCGAGTTCTGTTAACACACTCTAACAAACATGGTGAACTGGTCACCGTACCAAACATTAGTCAAACGTTTGACCACACTTTGATCAAATTTGACCAAAATATTACTAAATTTGATCTAATAATAGTCAAAATATTTGATTACTTATCAGTTGGTGCATAATAGACTACTTAATGGTCAAATTTGAACAATCCGGTTTCAGAGTGTAATTTAAGATTTCTCAACGGCCGATGAACACGATTGTAAACGTTATTACACATTAGTTCTCACCAAAATTAAAAGTAGAGGGCGGGCTTTAACTTGACTTCTTCGCGAGGCCGAAATTTGCTTCAGTAATAACAGAGCTAACAATCTCTGAAGGTAATAGAGGGCGTACTCAAAACAGTAGGAAATGTTGTCCAGTATTATTAACTGGTATTAGGGTCTTGACCAAGACTAGCCAGCTATTTACATGATTTAAAGTAATTCTCTGATAAATATTTCGTTGTGTGGGCACAAAGTTTTATCAGTTGTAAACACCATATTAAAACTTGATTTGATAAAGCAAACAGAACTATGCGAAGCATATATTTGACATGTGTCTGTCCGAGTCCAACTAGTGTCCAAAGTACATGGATGAAGTAATGCTAATAGATGTCACCTTACATGCACTTTTGAAATATTACACAACGTTCAATGATAGACCCTGATAAAACTGCAGGAAAATTGAATGAAACTTGTTGAAAATAATGAAATATTTAAATAAAACTGTCGTAAGCCATAACCAATTTGTGGTCTATGAAAATTTTATTTAGACACGTTGCCACTGTCATGCAACTAGCTAGCCAGGATCATGGGAAGGTAACGCTATTTTCCCCAGTATGAACTACTGAGCACTCTTATATGAAAAATCGAAGTTAAATGAAGTTTACCGAAAATGATCTCAAACGGTGTTTTTTCTTGATATACTAAATCGTTTTTTACGCGCTTTACGCATTTTAAGCTCGGTCTTCATTAACATAATGTTTTCACACCAGTAATAGACATGCTAGCAATATTAAGGTGACATACATTGTTTTTAGTCGTAAAATCTAAGTCAAAAGCTGCAAAGGGGCGAAGTAGCTCACATTGTACAGCATGCAAAGAGTGCCCTGATCACACATTAAGGGCTATTGCGCCCACCACCGGTATGATTACACTTAAGCAATAACCTTGGTATCTGCACAAGAGGAGCAGTTCACCACATTTTATCAGGGACCAGTTGCCTTGACAGTGCAACAAGTTCCATGGCTAAGGGGTTGCTAGGGGTATTTTAGCTGGGTAATTGGAACGTAATATGGAGGTGAGCAGATTTTTCAAACTGTCCGGGTTTTTTAAAGGCTTGATAGGCTTAAATCCAATCATTTTTGACTTCCCTTCACCAAAACACCATTTTTTCCGGGCCGATTTCCCTTCCCAAAGTTATAGATTTGGCGTTTTGGTGGGGATTGGTGGTATCTGGTAGGTAATTGGAGTTGCAGTGCCCCTTTGGAAATGTCCTTTTATACTACCTCTTGTAAGATTTGTATGTGGCTATGGTAAAAATATCCAGTTGCAAACCATTTGAAACTTCTCGACTCTTTCATTTTTTTAACAATCGAAGTTCCATCACCAATGAACCATTGACCATTTGAAAACCTGAAAAGAGTTTTTTAAGCTAAATTACTAGGTATGCCAATCTGTCCGGGTCACAGGATTTATTATTATTTGTGAAGTTACCTAAAAAGTAATAATGTTGAGTTCGTTTGAAGTCTGTTAGAACTTTCTAAAAATCAAATTTAATTCGATTCCGTGAAAAAAATGTATCAAATCCAGTAATATTCTTCCATTCAGTTGGTATGTCAATACTCGTACATGTCTGATCAACTCTCGTTGCCTTGCATAGAGCCTTGCGGATCATTGGACGGGTAAGATCGTTTCATTTCATTGCTTCTCGTCTCTTCAGGCCGTTATACACTGATTTCAGTGTCTACATTGTCTTATATTGCGAGATCTGCCGAGGACATCGCTCCCCTGGGCCCATGCAAGTGAACGTAGCCTACGCAGGTGTCTGGACTTTGTAAAACAATGGAACCTTTTGTCATACCGTAGTGCCGTGCTCGGCATAAGGAATGGATAAGGAAAAAAAAGCTAGTGAGCCACAAGTGAAAGAGTCCATACGACTCGACTTAGACCCAGTTGCAGGCGCGGTTCTCGTCTTTTTTATGGTGGAAGGGGGGGGGGGGACTTAGAAGGGGATTGACTTGAAAAGAACATGATTCAATTTTCCAAATATGAGAATCGGCAGTGACAGCCTGAAGACTATGACGATACGTGCAATACGGTACCACACCATACATATACATTCAATTTACAGTCCTATGTTTATTTCATGCACAGGCATTTTGATTAGAAAGAATGAATTTAAAGTTATGGGAGACTTCCTCTTGAAATTAGGAAACGTTTTATTTGGGGATAATTGGAGAATCTGCCCTTCCTATTAGCAGAACTGAGAATGTTCGGCGACTAGGGGTCGTTGTTGCTGATTATGTTACCTATAGTCTTGCGGAATGAGGCTCCTGACGGCATTTAAACTTTTACTTTGCTGTCTTCTGAAGTAAAGTATTGAGAATCAAGAGTCCATTTTAGAGAAAAAATGGAATTTACCAAAGAAAATGTATGGAAACAGTACTGTAGTTGACCAGTGTCTTTGATAATAAATCGTCACCTGTGTCAATCTTCCGATTTTGTATTTTCCTCGGGGACAGTTTTCCAAACTTAAACTTGTTTTAAGTGAGAACTTTCCTGTATAAGGGTTGCAATAGGAGGCGCAGAGGGAAAATTTAGTTTCCTGTGGAGAAATATTTCAAAAATGGTTTCACTGGAGAAAATTCGGAAATTTAATACAGAAAAGTTTGGAAAACCGTAATGCAGTCCTCCGATGATTATATGGTGATCAATGATCTGGTGGCAAATATAGGCTACCAGATTTCTGGATTTTCCATTAATCAGAGCCAGGGGGCAATCCTGTCCCAACCCCGCGGGTATCTACGCCTCTGATCGTGTCTCTTTCGAATTTACGACCCACGCAATTGCCTTCACTACAGAACGGTTTGTCAACTTGTACTATGTACATCCGTTCAACCAAGATGTAGGTAGTATAGTCCATGTACGTCTGGCCAAGCGTGTTGCACGCATGGGCGTCTGCAGAATTTTTTGCAAGGGGGGGGGGGGCAAGGTCATTCATGGATGATTGAATTTTGTACACGTTCTAAGCGGAGCGCCACCATCGGTTGGCGAGGAGCGTACAAGAAAATTTTGGGTCTTACAAACCCTCCAGATGGCCGGAAACGACACTTGGCGAGTGTTATAAGCTGCATGTACCCAGCCCTGAAACATGAATTTCATGTCTGTAATTTTTAGATTTTTAGAATTTTCAATCTAAAAAAATTGTTGAAGGTAAATCTGCCTCTCGGTCATGGCCTCGCACGCCTGAGCACGATAAAACTTACAACTGTCAAACAGCCTATATAGGCCTATATCCGTTACTCAATTATGAATCACCCCCCCCCCCCCCATATTCACCTTGTATATCCCAGTTACATCCGCGCGTCGCCACTTGAGATCAGCACGGGACCAAACCAAGACCAATGCATTCATGAATAGTCGGATGCCATATGCAGACTACATACTTGACAACTAGTACAATTTTGGCATAGTTTTTACAATTACAAATTTCCAATAGATATCACGAATGATTACGATTTCACTATTCAGCATACCATCTTCTCTTTTGCTATTCCTGGTCAAATGTCCGCATATTTCAGTAGAAACTGACGCTGTGAGTGAAGATATTTTGATGATTTATTTCTAATTTTTTTTATTATTTTAATTTTTAATTAATTTTTTCACAAGTTTGATTTTCCAGGGGGGGGGGGCAAGTGCCCCCCCTTGCCCCCCCCCCCTTCCGGACGCCCATGGTTGCACGTACAAGTAATTACGAGATCACGTTACTATCTTACATGAAGCATTGGGACCGACTGCATGGCCAAGTTGTTAAAGCATCAGACTTGCAGTCGGGAGGTTGGGAGTTCCAGTCCTGACCGGGTCATACCGAAGACTTTAAAAAAGAAACCTGTTCCAATTTTGCGTGGTGCTCAGCATTAGCAATGGAGTAGGGAAAACAAGCCAGTGAGAGATAACTGGAAAAAGGCCTTGACCGGCTGGAATTGAACCAATTGGTTGGAAACTGGGCCTTTACACTCCGTTTAACTAATTAACTAACTGCATGACTCATTGGTCTCTTGTCTAAATTGAAGCGAAAGTAAATTGATTGATTTTACGAATAAGACCTGTGGAAAATTAGGCTTGGGATGGGGGTGGGGGGAGCGCATATATGGACACATGTAATACATCTTTTCGGCAATTCTTTTTTCAATATACGAAAATGCACAATTCAGGTATACACAATCTCGGACTTTTTGAGGGGGGGGCTTGAGTCCACAAAATCTGCCCAGTTGGTTAGAATCTTAGCCACAAAACCTCATTAACTAACCTGATTACAAAACGTAAAAAATCGTTAAAAGTTTACATATTTACCGTGTGCGTAAAGCAGCAGATTTGCAAATAGCAAGCTGTGTAAGATAATCATAACGGTTTAGCTTAGGTTACCAAACAGTTCTAGCTGTAATTAGAAGCAAGCTATGTTACTTCAAGGAGTCGTTTCTTCAAGCTGCAGGTTACTGGACTAAAGTACCTTGTGAGGAAAAATGTCAATATGATCGATTCTTGCACCAGTCTATCAATGATACGATGCAGGGCGAATGGATATTACTATATTTGTGGGTTTGATCTTTTTCCAAGTGTTTGATATCTTTATCATATTACCCAATTTTCGTAAGTATGAAGTCTAAAGCTCAAGAACATTTTATCTTTCGAGATAGTATATTATGCGTGATTAATTGACCCTCTTCCCCTTGTTTCGATATGAAAACAAATATAAGATAAGTGGTACGACTATTGTTTAGGCCACTCACAGTAATTGTCAACAGACATATATAATTATAAAGGTCAACACTGGTCACATACAGCGATAGGTCATTTGATAAAGATTTCATAAGTATTATATTGATACATGTTACGACTGTATTGGTGATGAAAACATGGGTTTTTCGTCAGTTTCTTCCAGTTGCAAGTTTAAGTGTTAAAGGGGATCTCACAGAACCCACCAGTTCAATTAAAGGCCCAGTTTTCTCACCCCAAACAGTACCATTTCTTTCTTACCTTCTTACTTAAGCCCCTCCCACAATTGTCTGAAATTCACCCTTATCCAGTCAGAATCTCAGTTCATTGCTTCAGGGTCAGTATAGTAAAGCTTAATGTGTATAACTAAAACACTCTCAGTATGCTGCGTAATATAAGCTTTGGTAACCTGCGTTGTTTGAATTAACAGTCAATCAAAAAGCTCGGCCAATGGAGAGTTTCTGTACCCCCGTACCAAAATTGTAGTTTGGGGTGAGAGGATTGGCCCTTTAATTCTTTTTCTTCTCATGATTAGTTCACTTAGTGTATAGACCATGGTACACATTATGAAGGCTTGTTTCATTTCTTTCATAGAGTAGTTCATGTAGCCAATTTTAAAGCAGTCTTCAATCTAAATTTAAAATTTTATCTTTTGTAAGTCTGGAAGTTTCCCAGCATTCTTTATGTCGGTGTCATCTTCACTAGTTTAGACCGGAGGAGTTGGTGCCCACAGCATTTTCCATCGCCAATTGTAAAGTATGGTATTGCTCTATAAGGAAGAAGCCAGTGTGACGTCGGCGTCGGTGTTAAATATGCTTTAAGTACTTTACCACGAAACTTTTTACTAACGTAAAAGCACTGCATCTCACGATCAAGTTGAAACTTGTCAGAAAGGACTCCCATACGTAAACTTGTAAGACTAAGCATGAATGATATGAACTGCTGCTCTTTTCATTATATTGAATATTCAATAATATTTTATTATATATATTTAATTATTGAACTAGTATAAATCATAAAATCATAAGTTCCTTTTCAAGTCATGGGCAACGATTCCGGGGACATGTCCACCTACTATTTGAAAAATCACCATTCTTTGAAAATTAGATGAACCCCGTCCGCCATCCCCCCCCCCCCATTCGAAAGCGAATTGCCGCCTTTAATTGTTTCAAGTGACAGTATTTGTGTTAAGTTTCGTTTCGTTTATTTTATTTTTCAATTGAAATGCGTGGACTTATTTGCATAAAAGGAATTACAGATTAATAAATGATAGCGTAAAAAAAAACATAAAAAGGGGGGAACCAGATGAAGCTAGAAGCTTCTTCAGTTTGTTCTAACCCAGAGTTTTCAAAAAATAAATCAACGCATCATTCAGCTATGTACGCATATAGAAAACGCATAAATTAAACATATAAGGAGTTTAAGGCTCATAGTAATAATAAGAATATATATAAGAAGAAGATTAGGAAAGATTAAAGGAAAAATGTTTTTGGAGTACTTTTTAAACAAATTAATATTAGGGGAATTTCATAATTCAGTGTGAAGGGAATTCAAGAGGTGCACACGATGACTCACTATGAGAGGTGCACACGCCTTAGAGTGGGCAAACATTGTTCACGTGAAAGATTGTATCAGATTATCTCTTTCCCTTGTGGGAAAATTATGATGGGTACTGTTTAGGAGGAAGAATTGAATTCAAATCATAGGGAAGTTGGTCATTGTGTTGTCTACATAAGAAGATGCCTAACTGGTTTTAACAATGGTCCTTTAATTTAAGAATATGAAAGTTGTAAAAATACAGAAGTGCGTGGGTGTAAGGTGGAACATTTGAGATTAACGGACATACCGCTTCTGGGGAACAAAGACATTTTGTCAATGTAACTTTGAGAGGAATCGACCCAGGATAAAATAATGTAAGTAAGATGAAGGATGATTAAAGAATTGTAAATGGTCAAAAACATTTTACTGGTAAGAACATAGCGCCAACGATTCTGAAAACCGATTTTGCGACATTGTCCATGTGATTTTTCCAAGAAAGCTTACCTGCTTACCGTCAATCGTAATACCTAAAAATTTTGCTTAAAAGACCAATCCCCTCGTCCCAAACCACACTTCTTGTACGGGGGTACAGAAACTCTCCATTGGCCCAGCTTTTCATTGACTGTTCATTCAAACAATGCAGATTACCAAAGCTTATATCACACTGCATGGACTGTACTGAGAGTGTTTTGATTGTGACGTAGAGCTTTTCTATACTCACCCTGAAGCAATAAACTGAGGTTGTGACTGGATAAGTATGAATTCCAGACAATTGTGGGAGGGGCTTAAGAGGCTTAAGAGAATTGGTACTGTTTGGGGTGAGAGAACTGGACTTTTAATTATTATTCTTAATTGCACCTTTAAAATGTAAGAAAAAGTCATAATTATCCCCTCTGCTGTTGTTAAAAGCCAACAAAATTCAACCTTGGAGGCTTGGCAGCCAAGGTCCTCTTGGATTGTGGACTGTGATAGACTGATTCCATCGGCTATGTATCAATGTATTTCACATAAGCATGGGTTCAAATTCTGCTCTATTTAGGTGGGGTTTTTCTTCGAATACTCTTGCTTTTCTTCAACTTCGTCATTATGTTTGCTACTAAAATAGGTCGCCTAGTTGACGAACTAGGTTGTACATCGCACTGAAGGAGTCAGGCCCTCCAGTGAAGTATTTAACTAGGCGATTTTGACCTGCAGAACTATTGTGGATTTATCCAATCAGTGAGATTAATGGGGCGGAAATCGTTCAGCTCCCCAATACTGAGGTAAAAGACTTTTTTCGTTATTTCACGACAAGATTTTGGTCAGTTTCCATCTATTTTATTGCAGAATATTCTGTCTTTTCATAATTCTGGGTGCATCAAATTGCATTTCAGCAACTATAAAATTGCAAAAAAAAATTTCAAGAGGGGAGGTCCCCTCGTACCCTTCCCCTAGGCGATCACACTTGGACTCCCTCTCTGAAAACCCTTGATCCGTCCCTGGGTATAAAAATTTCCCCAAAACAAAGGTATGGATTTCCCCCAACCTTTACCGGTCAATGTGAATGTATTTCATATAAAATATGCAAATTTACAAGTATAACAACATTACCATGTCATTTTGTAATATAACCTGCATTTTAATCTTAAAGTATAACATAGAGCAATCGGAAATAACAAAGTATATTATTTTGGTAAACAATATCTGGTTTCTTTGTATGTAGTAACGCAGTGGCGTACTCAGGATTTCTCTGAAGGGGGTAGGGGTGCATGCAGTATGGTCTAAGGGGAGGGGATGTCCGGAAAGTTTTTGACGTGTTCAAGGAGCCTAGATGCAAAATGGTGCAAGACTTTCGACTTTGACAGGAACAGTGTTAAAAGTTGAATCGTGGTGGTTCTTGAGGATAAAACTGAAACCTTTGTGTCTTTACATGCATTCTTATGCCATTTATGCCACCTTACGAAGTAAAACTTGTCATTAAAGTTGCACACTTTTAGGAGTCAAAATAAAAGAGCATTGATCGGTACAGGATTGTGGTTTTTCTTGGCCACAAAACGTTATTTTATCATAAAAATTATCTAAGCGGAGCACCACCATTGGTTGGCGTGGAGCGTAGAGAAAATTTCGAAAAATTAGACCCCTCAGGTGGCCAAAATAGAGTATTCATGCTTGTAAAGAGAATCTTAACACGTAGTCTTTATTTTAATCGATTCCACCAGTGGGATACAGAGTCCATCTTTTTTAATAAAAATTGGAATTTGACAGAACTTGCCTGTTTGTAGGAATTAAAAAAATTGGCATCACTGAGGGGCCTTGCAGAGGCAATCCTTCCCCTTTGAAAATTTTTGAAAAATTGGGTGTCCTTATATGCAATCTGGTGCCACATATGCTATCTTATGAAGTGCAGTCTATTTTTAAGAACAAAGAAAAAATGCCATCGGTGGTGGGGGGGGGGGGGGGTGGCCCAATGGTCCACCTTCGTACGCCACTGAAAGGAGGCCTAGTAGTGGCTCGATCACACAGGATATCCTGTTAGAACAGCAGTCTGTTAAGTGTAGAAGGCTGCAAGGTACTCATGGACCCCTTTATTGTTACACTTCAAGTGAGCAGAATGCCATTTTCCCGAACTAGCCTGTAAGCCTCCAAGGATTAGGCTAAGTAATAAAATATAAGTATGTCTATGGATCCCGTTCATTCTAATTTCTAGACTCACTTTAAGTTTATCGTTGGCCATGGACTGTTTCAGCCCCATCCATCGTTATGTACACAGAGAAAAATCGGTATAGTTTAAAGGGCAAGAGATGTCATCCCAAATTGAAGAAGTGTAGTAGACTGTCCAGTTTCATGATTGGCTGTTGGGAGTCATGTGACAAAGTGTTTTTCTCTTCAATGTGAAATTTACCAGAAATTACTTCTTGGTTTACCTTGAATATGCAATAAAAAAGTCATAAAATGTAATTAAAGATACTTTGATGAGAAATACAATGAAAATTGTGTTATTTAGCTTTTTCTTCAAAATAAGTGTAGGGGGACTGTTCTTTACCTTTAAACCCCTCCCGCTACTAGCTTGTAGGACAATATAACCTCGGGGGTCTACGTTAATGTCGGACTTCTCAGTTTTTTACATTTTTTTTACTGAATTCCCAAAGTGTACAACGCAGAGACTGTGTACAAGGGGATAAGTTCGGGTTTACAGCCTTTCAGTGTTCGTTGTACTGTATCAGCTGTTGTTAAATTCCTGAATAAGAGCTTCCTGTGTACTGAAATGCACTGATCATAACACCTGCGCGTATACACGAGAACATTCCTGTGGAACGCGAGTAGGGCCGGTTCATGCGAAACTGACGATATGTGGGTTAATTTGTTGCACGAAAATACGAATTATGTATTAGAAATGTCTCACAATTTCTTATTTTAACAAAAATTTTGAGAAATTTCTGTTAGAATAAGAAAATTTATCAAATTTCCCCAAATAATTTTCCCCTGCCCCCCCCCCCCCCCAGTAGCTACGCCACTGAATGTTACCGTTGTTCATTTAAAGAATCAGTCCGGTAAAGGGTCATCAATGAGCTTGCTGGGTTCCTGGCTCTCAATCGTTGAAATCAAATCTGATCGGCTACGACTTTCAAATGCGATAAACGAAAAAGTTTTTTCTGATACAATCCCCTAAAATCTCCATTTTGGCGCCAAAAGTGTGACGCATCCTGTTATTGATACTTCGGCAATATTTTAAACCATAACACAACTTTTTCTTGTCGATTTTTAACCATGAAACGGTTTTGAGCAAAAGAACAGCAAATTATTTCCTTGGTAGATGGAAAAATAAGCTCATGACGATATTTTTCTGTGGAGAGCTCACCGACTTCCTAAACATGGACAGATCATGCTGTACAGTAGACTGTCGCTACCGTAGAGCGAGAAAAAGCGCACCCAGATGACTGCCTGCTATGGTTTGGTGTGAGAGTTTTGACTTGCTCAAGTATATCCTCATATTTTGCAAGAAAGTTGAAATATTTATGAAATATGGCAAGGTGAGGTCAAAATCACTACACGTTGTTCAGGAATATGATATTGTTTCCCGTTGGAGTTTAACTTTTGTTTAAAATATAACAGAGTCATCGTCAAATCAGATGATTTGTAGCTCCAGAGCGGCCATCTTGGTGCGCTTTTTTTGTCCCAGTCGGTGGCGACCGTCTACGGATAGGAGTACACGTTACATGCTCTGTCAATGTATATAAGTCCGTGGGAGAGCTGCAAACCCTAAACGAAAGATGTGAGGGCTTCAGTTCTTCGGTGAAGAATTGCGAATCCGTCCGTGGCATGCCTAATATCCATGGTGGTGGTCAAGAGAAAACACTGAATATAACCAAGGTTGAGTATTAACAGCTTCATAGTATAGTATTCTACTCCCTATCACACTCACGAAGTACTTATATGAAGAAAATGTACACCTGCCAGCTTCAGTTGTACTTTTGCCGTGGAGGAGAATAGACCGTGGCAGGGGTGGCGCCAGGATTTCCCCGACAGGGGGGCAGCATTTCAAGGCCCCGACAAAGGCTTTGAGTTAGTCCAGGTGGGACGTGACTAAACATTTTGAGGCGCGCGCAGCGCGCGAAGGTTTTGGCCTTCTTTTCAACAAATACTTAAAAATATGGAGTTTATTTTGAAGACAAAATTTAGAAATTTTTTTAAGAATTTTGCTTTTGAGAGAACCATTAAAAAGTTGGGGTGTTTATTGAAGGATCTGTCCTCCATATGGGGAAAAACAAAAACGTTATACAGCTGTAAATATTTTGTGGTTACGAATTTAATAGTACTAGGCCTACGTACTTAGGCTTCAACACGAGACTATAGGTTGCCCGAAAAGGTTTTTCCTTTTTTAAACCCAGTTTTGAAAATTAAGAGCTTATTTTAGTGGAGAAATTTTTGAATTTAATTGAAGGAAATTTGGTTTGGGGGTACAGTTATTATGAAATACTTGGTTTTTTTATTCAGTGATATGACTTTCGAGAGCAAAATTAGGTAGAATGTTGGGGTGATTAACAGAGTTGACTTTGGTTATTTATTGTACGGAGTATCCATCGAAATTGGAAAATTTTGCCACTTTTAACAATCTGAAGCTTATACTGGAGAAAACTTGTAATTTTTTGACAGATTTACGGGTTTTATAGAAAAAAAATCTAATCTTCTCACAAGAAAATCAAGTAGGGCATGATCTGTAGTTTGGTTGGGGTTACTGAATATCATCATGCAGATAAAGGCACTCGGACCATATTGGGAAAATTCTCCCGCGGAAGATTTTGGCTTCCCATACATTTGAAGTGTTATATATCACATATTGACATAGACGTACGGGAAGGAGCGTTTCAGTTTCGGAGGGGCAGAATTGTCTCCTTTGTCCGAAAAATGTAATTTTGCCCGAACGACTATCAAAGTGCAGAGCACAGAAATTTTTTAAAAACTGAGAACCTCCAGACAGCAGGAAATGGCATTTCCCGGGCTCGTACCTAAAAACAAATCAGTCATTATTTTGAGCTTTCTTTCGCAATAAAATTTTCACTTCATAATATTGTCCCAAAACGAAGAACAATTTGCAAGCTTGCAATGTTCTGTCAAGTAATCTGTTCGACCAAAACACTCTTTCTAAGCGGAGCCCCACCATCAGTTGGCGCGGAGCGTACATAAAATTGTTAAACAATCTAACCCGGCCCTCAGACAGCCGGAACAGGCATTTCATAGACTTGTAACTAGTAATGAAGCAGTCGTTATTTTGAGCTTTCCTTTAAAATGAAAGTTTCACTTCAATAGAAAAAACCCAACTTGCTAAGTGATCAGAAAATTACCAGATGAAAGGGTACTGCTGCAATTAATTAGATGTAATGTTCTTGTCTCTTTTCGGGGGAAAACTGTAACGGAATCGTCGTTGTGGTCCATTGCAAGGTCCGCTCAAAAGATGAGATTTTCTACGTGACTTCCCGAACTGCAGACTATAATTGATTTTTCTTCCTATGTATTTGAATTTTTGAAAATATGTCACATTACAAGGTGGCTCCAAATGAATTTTTAGTCAGACTTATTGGGAGACATTTTCACACTACTGTTTATTATCAGCCTCTGTGTAGCTGAAACGGCCTGTCTGATTTTCATTACCGTTACTAGAATTCGGCTGTAGGGGCAAGCCAGGTGGCAGAACATTGGGCACTGCGCGCATGCACTTGAACAACCTCTCGTCTGTTTTTTGTCAGGAAAATTTGGAATTGTGAGTTTCCTTGAAGAATATGGTCTTCTAGTGAGCAAAATCAAGAAGACCGTCCGGATTACTGAAGTTTATAAGACCCGCATCTTTTATCAGTTTAAGGTGGGCATGCAGATGAAGGTTCCCCGACGAAATTGGGTTTTCTCAACAAGAGGGGGAAGGGCAGCCTTCTCGGACGGGGGCATGACCTTGAGGATTGAAAATGGGATGAGGGATAACAGAGCTAGTAAGAAGTGATTAAAACAGATTCAGATAGGCATTAAAATACCGTTACAAAAGACTTAAATAGTTCAAAAAGAAAAAAAAAGTGGGGGGGGGGGTGGGGGGCAGCGGTCCCCGACAGGGGGGGGGGGCGCTGGCGCCACCCCTGGACCGTGGTTAGACGGCTATTCTCTCTCTTGTGTTTGTATTACTGCGAGGCTTCTATGAAGCCCGGTCATGCATAACACGTAGCTTCAGTACATTCAAGTGCTTAGTTTGGAATGCGAAACAATTTAAATTGTTTCCCTTCCTTTCACGCCGCTGCAGAGGATCATGCGTTTAATTCTCATCATTGCCTTGTGAGCCGTGGTTACCTTTAAGTGACATTCTCTGCATGTAGGTAGATGACAAGGATAGACTGAACCAATTTCATAATAGATTTTGCAAACCAGAAGTTTTCAATGTGTGAGGAGTGTTTGAGGGTGTACAATTAAGCCCAGGTCACACTACAACAATATTGGATCGAATATCGCTCCGAACGTTGTGAGTTTTACTCAAAATGTGCTCCATCTTTGGCCGAAAAGAGACAAGAATTTTCCAACCTGGGTAAATATATGAATTGTATTGCAAGGCTAGGAAAATATAAAATATACTAGTTATTCCGTCACGTCACATCTTCCGACAGCTTTTGTTTGGATACGCGTAGTCCGATAAAAGCTGTTTGTAAATGTGACGTCTCGAAATAAATAGTTTACATTTCTTTTACGTGTTCCTCTAATTCTGATCATGTTTGTAAACAGGATGGCAAATTCTTTGGTCCTTTCCGACAATGGATGGAGGAGATTTTTACTTAAACTCACAAAAATCGGAGAGTAATCCGATCCGATATCGCTGTAGTGTGACCACTGATCATACCAAGATGTAAGGCGTTCACTTAACAGCGTACTAACAAATTGAAGCAACCGGAAGTCTTGGGTTGGCCATTTTGCAGGTGGCAAAAACATTCAGCCGGGTCACAAACTTCAAGGGTTTGTATAGCCATATGTGCACTGAGTGAAAACTGATAAACTATTAGACCAGCTAAATTTATTGACTTTCTGACTGAAATGTAAAAATTGTTTGCAACCAAAACTGATGTTTACAGAAATGCTAAGATGAAATCATGTATCGCTTTTAGTATCAATTATGCAGCAACAGATTGAAAGGATATGAACTTAGAAACTTTGACGCATGTGGTGGTTTCATGGTAGGCCTACCGTAAATGGGAGTATTTGAAGTTCAATGCTTTTACAAACAGGGCACCTCAGCAAAGCCTCCCAAAATTGAAGTCTCCCCGCATAAAGTCTCCTTATATACTCCTTACTCCTTAGTAACAAATTAAGACACCCAGTTAAAACTGTTGCCACTGAGATTACACATGTTATTGTGCCAGTCTTTTTTCCACAGACAATTACCTCGACTGGGTTAAGTCTTACATCCAGAGTGGTACCCTGTGTACCTTCATTGATGATCAAATCTCCAACGAAAGTCTGGTCAGCTCTGGAGTTCCGCGGGGTACTGTCCTTGGACCCTGTCCTTTTTATACTTCATTAATGATTCCCGTTGTTGTTGCTCCGGAATCAGGCTCAGAGAAGAAGAAGAAGAAGAAGAAGAAGAAGAAGAAGAAGAAGAAGAAGAAGAAGAAGAAGAAGAAGAAGAAGAAGAAGAAGAAGAAGAAGAAGAAGAAGAAGAAGAAGAAGAAGAAGAAGAAGAAGAAGAAGAAGAAGAAGAAGAAGAAGAAGAAGAAGAAGAAGAAGAAGAAGAAGAAGAAGAAGAAGAAGAAGAAGAAGAAGAAGAAGAAGAAGAAGAAGAAGAAGAAGAAGAAGAAGAAGAAGAAGAAGAAGAAGAAGAAGAAGAAGAAGAAGAAGAAGAAGAAGAAGAAGAAGAAGAAGAAGAAGAAGAAGAAGAAGAAGAAGAAGAAGAAGAAGAAGAAGAAGAAGAAGAAGAAGAAGAAGAAGAAGAAGAAGAAGAAGAAGAAGAAGAAGAAGAAGAAGAAGAAGAAGAAGAAGAAGAAGAAGAAGAAGAAGAAGAAGAAGAAGAAGAAGAAGAAGAAGAAGAAGAAGAAGAAGAAGAAGAAGAAGAAGAAGAAGAAGAAGAAGAAGAAGAAGAAGAAGAAGAAGAAGAAGAAGAAGAAGAAGAAGAAGAAGAAGAAGAAGAAGAAGAAGAAGAAGAAGAAGAAGAAGAAGAAGAAGAAGAAGAAGAAGAAGAAGAAGAAGAAGAAGAAGAAGAAGAAGAAGAAGAAGAAGAAGAAGAAGAAGAAGAAGAAGAAGAAGAAGAAGAAGAAGAAGAAGAAGAAGAAGAAGAAGAAGAAGAAGAAGAAGAAGAAGAAGAAGAAGAAGAAGAAGAAGAAGAAGAAGAAGAAGAAGAAGAAGAAGAAGAAGAAGAAGAAGAAGAAGAAGAAGAAGAAAAAGAAGAAGAAGAAGAAGAAGAAGAAGAAGAAAATGAAGAAGAAAATGAAGAAGAAGAAGAAGAAGAAGAAGAAGAAGAAGAAAATGAAGAAGAAAATGAAGAAGAAGAAGAAGAAGAAGAAAATGAAGAAGAAGAAGAAGAAGAAGAAGAAGAAAATGAAGAAGAAAATGAAGAAGAAAATGAAGAAGAAAATGAAGAAGAAAATGAAGAAGAAAACTTGGCTCTATTGAGAGATTATGGATGTGGAACAAACTGGGTACAATATGGCCTGATGGTCTTAACTCTAGTGATGGCTTTGACAGCCAGAACAGAAAGCCGAGGAGACGGCCCTGTCTAACACAAGTTTCGTTAATCCCCGTTTTCTTACTGTTGTCCGGTGTTTCAGCTTTCTTTTCTTCTTTTTTTTTTCTTGCTCGTCCAGTCAACGCTTCTGTATAAATAAGTGGTACCTTATTTAGTTCCGGTCTAGTAAATTTCTTTTCTTCTTTTGTTCCTTGCTTTTTATGTCTATTTGTGCGGTGAGTGTTGGAGTCTTCTTGTCATTTTGGGTTGTTTTCTTGAAAAAGGCATTGCATGGGTTGCTGAAAATTTGAAATTGATTCCTGAAACTGAAACTACAAGTTGTCTTGTTTTTTCATTAATGGTTATATATATATATATATATATATACTATATAGATATATATATATATATATATATATATATATATATATATATACTATATAGATATATATATCGAACTTCAACACTCCTTTCGACCTATATATATATATATATATATATATATATATATATATATATATATATATATATATATATATATATATATATATATATATATATATATATATATTTATATATATTTATTTATATATATATATATATAGGTCGAAAGGAGTGTTGAAGTTCGATTTTGAAATTGAAATTAGTCCCAAGCATTGGCATTAGCCCTAATGAACAAGGGAAATAAGAAATAAATTCAGAGAGAAAATTAAGTCACGACCAGGACTTGAACCCGGGTCTGTCGCGTACATGGCGACCGCCTTAACCACTCGGCCATCGTGACACTTGTGATTTTAGACGTAGACTAGGGTTCTTATACCTTCCGCCCTCAATTTTCTCTCCTGTTACCATGGTAAGTCCCCAAGCGGGGTAATTGAATAATTTCTTATTTCCCTTATTCATTAGGGCTAATGCCAATGCTTGGGACTAATTTCAATTTCAAAATCGAACTTTAACACTCCTTTAGACCTATTCATTCAACGTTCGATTTACCATACTTCGACCTACTGAATATTCAATTACCCCGCTTGGCGCAGACCGAATCACCGAGCACTTCAGGTCCATCAAACAGAATTTCCAAGGATACCCGGTGGCTGTACTTTAAAAAAAATCCTGTAATTTGCACAGTAATTTGCGACATTAGCTTACAGTAAGATACTTTATTCGCTTCTATACAGTTATTCACGGTGAACACTAATCAACAACATTTGAAGTTACTTTGTCTTGATTGCTTGAAACAAGTCGCAGTGCTTTACTGCAAAACTGAAAAACGTGTACATCTTTCCAGTGGCGGAGCTAGGGGTTTCGGTCAGAGGGGGCGAAAATGGTCTGCAGGGGCGCTTCGAAGGAGTAAATACCCTGATCCTCCGCACGATCGAAGCCACGGCTTTTCAGATTTTCCATTATTTTGATTTTCACCTGGTAGAAGACTACTTTGACATTTCTCCTCAGCAAGTTTTTCTATTAAAACATGTTAAAATTTCTATCCGTGGGCTTCCGCTGAAGAAAATTCGGGGGGAGGGGGACTAAATTCTTGTAGGGGAAAGCTCCGCGCCACCATGAGTTGGCGCGGAGCGCAAGAAAATTTTGGCCCAAAATGCAGCTCAGATCGATGGAAATGACATTTCTAAAGCCTGTTTACCGCATATAAATAGGTAAAACACTGAGTGAACTGTTAAGAAATATTGATTTTAATTTTTCTTCGTCTTTTTCTTTATGTTTTCTTCGTTTTTTCAGTTTTTTTTATTTTTCCAGGGGAAGGAAAGTCCCCCCCCCCTTGCCCCTACCTGCGGACACGCATGTTTCTATCCTCTCTTCCATATTCTAGTATGAAGGCAGTCATTATATTTTGTGTGTTATTATCAGGTCTCGATTTAAGATTTTAATGTAATAATGGGCCACTCTTTGAAGGTAAAGGTTAAACCTGCTAGAGCAAAATAGCAAGCAATCCTACTGAGGGAAAAAGTTATGGAAATTAATCAAGGTTAGGTGTACATTTTTGGCACCTGGAAATCAAGATAAGTACACGAAGAAAAATTAAATGAGGTAATTTACACCATGCGACCACTCTGAAATAGCCATTTATTAAGTATATCAAAAGAAATAGCCAAGACAAGAGGTCTGCTTGGCTTTCTAGATACCAAATTCATAATAAATAAAAGTCTCCTAAACTTAAGCTTTTTTGATGCAATGTTCTGGCATTTTAGACCTCCGAAGTACAGAAATAAGCATTTTCATAGAATTATGGTGCAGTGTCAGAAGTAGCCATTTATTATGATAATGGTCACTTGAAGGAAAGCAAAATGAAAATTACTCATTACAACTCTTAAATCATTACCACTATTATAACAGTTCTATTTTATTTTAACCTGAATGTTCTCTTCAAATGATCTTGAAAAACGTCTTTTTATTGTCTGTGTTGACATTTATCCCCGACAACAAGAGGGCTATTTGCGCTACAATTATTGCTGCGCCCTTTGCAACATCTTTTACCGGCCGGGAGGGTTGATTTAATGTCAGTCTGTGTATTTTGTAAGCTAATAATCACGCTTAGTGTGGAAGCAATGAACTTAGCACAGCGACAACATTCATTAGTGCGTATAAAGCATGAAGATACGTTTGCGGCAAAACCTAACCCTAAGTTACAGAAGATTACCCTTTTCATCAGAATGAAGTGCAGTTAGTACATTTATCGGTGGCTGTTTGAGCATTTTGTTATCTGGGCCATAAAACACCGCTATTAAATTTTGTCTTTTGCCAAAAATGGTGCAAGAGTAAAGTATGGTGAAAATCCAAAAAGGGCGCCGACAGACGATTTTGGTCCGTCAGGGGGGGGGGGCGACCGCCCCCTGACCATATGGCAGCTCCGCCACTGCATCTTTCGCCTGTATCCATGTATCCTATAGGTACACGTTTCCATTTTTGTGCGAAGAATATTCAGTGTTCATGAATATTCAGTTTCTTGCGGGTGAAATAGTTAACTATCGAGTTTCTAGTCGTTTACGTAATTTCTTCGTTCAATGTTTCACTGCAATTTTATTGCAAAATGCACAAGATTCCATTTCTATTCCCAGTCACCAATTAGTTTGATTGTATTTCAAAGTTACAATGCAGTAATTTATTTCGTATAACCGGGATGTTAGATTTTTAAGTATAAAAGCTGTATCCACTCAACATTGGCAGTGTCAAAACATGAGGAACTTCACTGCTCAATCTGTATTTGATTTACAAATAAAGTGTTGTCCTTAAGTAGAAGTATAGCTTCTTCGGGAACAGTTTAAACTTTGGTTTCCCCGAACGGCCCTTTGCCAGAGGGTTAGGAGGGCTTTGAAAAAAGTAACAAAGCGTCAATAAACCTAAAATGTCATAGCCTTCAGTCTCTGCACCTGCTCAGTGTACAGTATATTTATTTATTGGAGTTCATCTTACAGTTGCTGCTTTCCGTGGGGCTGTATATATTCAATATTCTTAATGTAAAATTAATGCATGCTACAATACACTTGCGTGGTACTGTAAAATTTACAGTGCTACCAGTAATGTACTGTAAATTTTACAGGAATTTTTTTTACTGTGTGCACATTTCAACCCCCTTCAACTAGTTCAGTACAGCACATAACCGCTACGGCAGCCGAAATGTGCCGAGGTTCTGACTGTGACGGCCTAAGTGCTGAAATCCGACTTATCATTAGGCTTTGTACTCTCGCTTCACACGGCCTTAATGTTAGAATTGACCTTTTGTAAAATCCACCGTCAATTGTCCCAGTTATAAGTCTTTTTACAGCTATTCGTTCGTGCTCGTTTTAAGTGTGTACCATTTTGCCGATCCCGGCTTTTCTTTTCTTTTTCACTTTTCTGACCGTGTTCGTTTAAAATGTGTACCGTTTTATCCAGGACCATTTTTCTCTTTTGTTTTCTGTTTCACCAGTCGCACTTATGTTTTTAAACGAACACTTTCGTCCGTTTCTGTTTTTACGCTGACCGTTTCAGATTCACTGTTTGTCGTGTCTGTTTTGTATTGTTGGTTGTTCTGTTTGATTTTTGCCACCCGGTGAAGGGTTTATACCCGAAAAGTCGTGGCGTTTACCGCAAACCAAATTACCTTTTCCAAACCAAACTCCCTCTCGAGTTGAATTATCCAATTTTTACGAGCGAATGCGAAGTATAGCAGTCGCTATACGGACTTGTTACAGTGTTTTCAATCAGACTGGTTTTGTTACTTTGTAAGTGTTTGTAAATTAAAAGGCGTTAACCATGAAGGAAAAAATTTATTTAAGGATGTCCCTGGTTTCATCTGTTCATTACACGTTGTGGCATATTACTTCAGGGATATTTCAATCACATGGTTCTTGGAACGACTGTATGGAGTTCTCAGAAGCCCTTTCTATAGTTTTTGTCAACTGCCATTCTTTATGACATGGTTGTTACCCTCCTTTTCTTACAGTTTGAAATATCCGAGCAACCTGTTGACTTAAAAATTCAGGCCTTTTTTTAAGAAAAACATTGAACGGGAGTTCCTTTCATGATGGAACAACTTATAACTGTAAGAAGAGCGACAAACTAAAGTTATATTTTATTTTGTTCAGAACTGAAGACCGTCACAGAAGGTTAGGAATAAAGAACGGATAAGAAAACCTATTCTCCCGGATGCGAAAATTGCGCAATATTAACTGCGTAGTTTTCTTCTGACCTAGACGTTTCAACTGAAATATGAATCGCCCTTACGAAAAGGCGCTTGCTTTGCCAGTGACCACATGATCAGCCGAACGACATATGGTACAGTTGATGATATCAATTGCTACCGTGGCTTGAAAAAGCCATTTCGAGATTTTGATGTGTTTCAGTTGAAAGTCAAATGTGCCATAGCCAGGACTATATACCTGTATGCTTAACCGCATCTAAATAAACTTAGTTAACATCAATCCAAGTTTTTGTTCTGCATTTTGTAAATATTCTCCCGTTAGATTTTTTTATTGGTGGCTGCACTTGACGGCATTGTATATTTAGATTTAGCAATCTTGTAAGACAAATTTAAAACGGTTCCTTTGAACAACCGTACTGTAAGGGAAAAGACCACAGGCTGCGCACTTATCCTACCAAAGAAAGAGGAGGCCGGTGAGAAATTCTATTCTGTTTTTCAACGGTTGTTGACAATTACAGTAGGAATGGGGTGAGATATCTCTTATGAGGAGTGGCAAAATAAAAGACTGCGTAGTCATCTCTCTCTACCCTTAAACCTCATTAGCCAAGACGACAGCTAAGTTACATCTCTTCTGATCTGGAAGAATATGCTTGCTTTGTTGGTGATCATGCGATGCATTCACATGTGATCCGGTTGAACTGCCGAACCGTAATAAGCACTGCCATCGAACAATATTGAGAACACTAAGCAGGAAGTTGCAGCTCCCTGCACTTGCACTTATTCTGAAATTGTCATCCGTGAGGAAATTTTGATATTCTGGACTTCCAATAATATGCGTGAAATTCTGACAGTTTTGACAATGGCCTGAAATTACTAATAAAATAATTCTTCTGCAATCTAAACATGTCTATTTTCTAGATCTAGTCTATAATATCATCCACTTCTTGTTTTATTCAGACAATTTGAACGTCATTACAAACGTATAACTCGCATATACTTTTCTAAAACTCGAGCTTGTAGCATAAACACTTCTTTTTTCCTCACCTCCCATTACTAATGTTTCACCTGTATAAATTTTCAACACTGATGTATTTTTCTCAAACGCGCAAACCTCAACATAAAAAATTCACGTGTTTGGTCTAACGGTAGAACATACCCCTAACACGCGGAAGGCCTGGGTTCGATTCCCTGGTCAAGTCATACCAAAGAATCTAAAAGTGGAACCTACTGCCGTCTGGGAGTTGCCAAGTTAAGCAACTTTTTATTAATATGACTAGAACCGGTGAAGACCTCCTCCATTCGCGAGTATGAATGCCTTGCATTCTGGTTAACTAAATTTGGCGAAAAACGGCGAAAAGCCAAGAACTTTTAAAAGCAAGTTAAATGGTGACGTCAACTTCTAGTTGCCGTACACGACCTCAGTTGAAAGCTTTCGGCTGTGCTAATCAAACAAAAATTGCGAGAAAAGATGATGCAATGACAAACAACTCATGAACCAAGATTACGACATCTGTTTTCAGTTGGTTCAACACATTACAAACACGGCCGTGTTGAAAAACAAACTTAGTGCAGATATAAAAACAAAGCTAAAATTACACAGCTGTCGAATGGAATATTAGCGTGGAAATACTTTCCTGATATTAACATAGATTGTTTTTTCATGAAACCATGGAAGTACTATCTCCGAGGTAGTACTTCAATAATGAAACCAGCTGATGCGCATTGTTGTGAACAAGGATTTTTTTGATTGGCTGTTGAAATTGTATTGTATCGATTGTGTTCTCTGTTTTGATTGGGGATCGAGTTAGGTATTGGCGCTATGGTTAGACAGTTTGGAAATTTTTAAAACAATGTCCATCGGCCCATAAAACCTGAAAAACTTGGCTCATGAGCATTTTAGCGGAAATAGCCAGTGATGTCACCAGTTTTTTTTATTAAAGGGGTACACGAGTGGCCTGACAATTTTGCAGGGGGACACTGCTAGACTCCACTCATGGTGAGGCTCATCTCGTGAGGTCCATGGGCCCGCCTTAGGCCCCAGGAGGGGTCCAGGTTTTTTGTGAGGTATTAAAGACTTTATTTAAGGATAATTTTGTTGACTTAATCCTGGTCTAAATAATACCTCCATGGTAATTTTTGGTAAAAAGTAGTGAATCTGCTACCAAGATCGGGTCGTCCGCAGCTGGTATTTCGAAAAAGAGGAGGTGAACTACAGAAAAAGAAGTTGATTGGCACTTCAATGAGAGTGTCTGAAGGAAAGAAAAAAGATATACGCCTCATCTGCGTGAACTGTGTATCACCTTCAATTGGTGTAGTCGGAATTGTGCAGAAAATCTTAAAAACAAAAAACAAAAAAACGCAACCCCACAGACAGCCGGAAATGACATTTCAAAACATGTTTTTGCGATATTTTCATTTGATGAACATGAAAATTAATGCCCTTTCTTGTCAAAAGAAAAATTTAAACCTGAAATAATTGTAACCACACTCTGACTACAGAAGACATAGTTTTTAAAAATATTAAATCTTAGTTGGGGGCACAAGATTTTCCAGAAAGGCACGCACCCCCTGCCCACCACCCTTGGCGACACCACTCGAAACAGCGTCCCTACAAAACTTCCTTTCTTTACACAAACCGTCTTAAAGGTTTATGATGTAATTTTATATACAAGAAAAAATGATATAAATGTTGCAATGCATCTGATATTACAGATTTCAAGTACTTGTTGACCTCTTTCTTCAAACTTATTTCGAGGTATTCATTGTCCCGGAAATCAAGACAGTGCCGAAGTTGCCATAGATACTAGTCCAAGTGGGGTATTCTTTTTTGGTTTTCTAGCGGTCGGGGCGATGATATCTTTGATATTCAAACTTGCACCTTGATGCAATCGTCTGCGCTGATGCCAAAATTATACTTTCTCCTGGTCTAGGTTTGTCATAGGGCTAACACGGTAAGCTCTATGGTTGGTCATTGAGGAAACAGAGAACCAGGGATAATTGACTGAACATTCCCGATTCGGGATTATATTGTCATGAGGGTCTAATTTGACCCCATATCACCATAACTATTACCATTCCATTGAAGGTCCACCACTACCCGTCTTTAACAAGCGATTTCAGTTGGGAGTATTCTTCTTTCATTTCGCTTTGGTTGAGAGTGTTCGAAAAAGTTGTTTATGTAGCATGACAAACTTCTTGAAATGGACGGCTTATGAACATTGTTTAAGAAGAAATTCCCGTGGCGAACGATAGCGCCAATCAGTAATCTAGTTCTTAACCCTAACAAAGGGTACAATTGATAATACAACAGCAACATCCAACAGTCCAATGAAGAAGTTTCGCCTTAAACTGTTAGCATTGGCCCGTCCATTTTTGGGGTGGATACAGTGTTCTTCGCATGCTTAAAGTTTCTAACGAACTTTAGGCCCCTTAACCTCTTGTAATGAATAGGCTAATAAACTTTACTATCAACATCAATTTTGAGTATCAAGGTTGTCATGAGTACGTATTAAGATCGTATCTTTTCGTAACCAGATCCTTTTTTTCTCAAGTGTGAATATCGAACCCTTTTAAATTATAAAGGAGCATCGTAATCGATTAAAATTATTGATTTCTCACGTACTGTTCAATTACAAATACCGAACTTTAAGACAATTAAATTAGCTATTTACAGAAAAGCAACCGTGGTAACTGATCAAACTCGAAAAATCTATAGGCCTGTCCCAGGGGTCCATTTTAGCAGAACCGGAGTGGCATTGCCACGGGAGGAGGGGTGTTGGGGTCAGTCCCTCCCCCCCACCCCCGTGAACCAAACTTGCAATGCACAAAATACCTAAAAAGCCGTGTTTTTTCTTTAGCCATAGAATTTCTCCTTCATGTCGCGCACCAACCCCCATGACACCCCCCTTGACACAATCCTATCTACGCGCCTGGGACAGAGCTATGACAATCATGCTGAATCTTTACACATTCCTAAATATCAAGTAGATGAACCTATCAAATGCTATCGATTTAGAGCAAACATCCAAAACTTTGCCGTTCAATTGGAGATCAAAAGAACGAGGTTCCAGCTTTTGAACATTTATACTTACAAGAAAATCAGGAGTTAATACTGACGAAAGAAAACCAACAGTCAAGGTGCGTTTGCACCAAAGCCCGACATACGCCGCGGTTTTCATGAGAACAGAACACAACTTTTTATTCTCTTGGGAGGAATAAGGGAAATTTCTTAAAGAGACTATTTCCGAACATGACCCTTCAGCCCTCAATAGTAGTAGTATAAACTGTAAATCCGGATGGGTTTTCATTTCAACCCGAAAGCGGTTGTCTCTCGAATTGTCAAGCTATGCAGAAAATTTTCTCATTCAGTTCTTCCATGTTCGGGAGGTACCCAGAATGCACAGAACTCATACTAGCGAATGGAGCGGTGCTAATAATTTTAGCGGTAGAAACAGGGAGTTGCTAAATTTGCTATTTAACGACTCCCTGATTGGAATAACAGGTATTTTAGCAGCTGGCAAATTTGTTATGTTGAGGTTTGTGCTTTGCAGAAAAGTCAGTGTTTTAAAATTTATAGTGGTAAAACATTAGTGATTAGAGGCAAGGTGAACAAAAAGTATAATGCCACAAGCTCAGTTAAGTTGCATTTACTAACCCGTGAGGTTTGATTGGGGTTTTCAATTCCCACAGCTTCTATGGTATTTACCTTTTATCCGACAGCCAACATGTCACTTTTGTACGAATGCTATTTTTCTGACCAGACCGTAGGCATACTGAACTTACAAAGGTCTGCCATTCTCATGTAGTAGGACTCACTTTCAGAAATGTTCCTGCATAAAATGTTTTTTTTTTTTCGAAAATTGTGATCATACGATAATCACACCTTTTAGGTATTGCCTTGGGTTGGGTGGTTGCACTTGGGATAATTTTATAACTCTGAATTCTAAACTGTAAAAAATGCTGTCACTTTTCACAGAAATTGACGGCACTCTGTCACAGTAAGATACTCTTTTCTATACAGGAATTTTTGCTGTAAACAGTGAACAAGAGCAGGTGGAGTCAATTCGTTTTGATTGCTTTAATCATGTTTCCGTACTTTACTGTACGTAAAATGCGTACATCTTCCGCCTGTACACGTATCGAATAGCTCCATGGTTACACAATGCACACACGTTTTAGCGCGAAAAATATTTAGAGCTCATTAACATTCGTTTACACAGTTCATTCGCACCATTTTTTTTTACCGTAGTTTGATTGTAAAAAAAGTGTACAAGCTTTTATGATTGATCTCAATTACCCATTTGTTTGATTGATTTCCAGTTATGTAATGCAGCAATCTTTTTCATACAACCGGGATGTTTGCTGTTTAAATATTTAACCTGTATTGACTATGGATAGCTAACATTGACGAACATTACTTTCTATACCTTCCGAAGTTTGGTCGCTTCTCTAACTTAAGTCCTTACGTTAACCTGGCTATGTAAAATCACTTATAAGCTTTCTGGCTACGTTCAATTGTAGGCCTAGTATCTGTTCTTTTACAGCCAGTCTAGAATGGAGCCATGTATGACAGACCAATGATGTAAATGTTCTAGAGACCGTGAGGTTGGTCACATGTTGTCCTTCAGTGGATGTAATAGCTTCTTCGGGAAGCAGTTTAAAGTTTGGTTTCGCCGAAAAGGCCTCTTGCCAGAGGGTCGGGAGAACTTTAGAAAAAGTTTGATCGCTTCTCGTCCTTTTGGCTAAGATCATGTGAAGTATTTGTTCTTCTCGACCAATAATGTAAATGGTCAAAGGGCCGTGAGGTTGGTCACGCACTGTCCTTCAGTGGACGTAATAACCTTTTCGAAAGCAGTCAAAGTTTGGTTTCGCCGAACGGCTCTTTGCTAGAGAGTCGGGAGGACTTTAGTCTTCCTTTGATTTTCGTTCATTGCAGTTACGGATAAAGACTATAACTATTGTGACTACTGTCAAATTGAAAACAGCGGAGGAGGTGGGTGGCTTTGGGCTTATGTTAATTATCTTTGGTGCAGGTTGTGCACAGGGCTAACAAGAGGCCAGTCATGTTTCTGCACCCCAAATTGTGGATAATGTAAACTTGTTGAGGGGGATGGTCTGTGGGTGGTGTTCAACAATGCACTCAGTGTGGGTGCAGTGGTTTAAGTACGTGGTTTAGAAGAACCTGCAACTGTTTGCAAAATAATAATCATATGTAAATAATAGTCCGAAAGTGGGTTAGTTAGTCTAACTAACTGAGGGTGGGTGATCATGGCTTTTGTTGTTTTAGGGTCTGGGGTTTGGTGTGGGGTTGTTGTCGGTGCGGTGGTTGGTATCGGGGGCTTTTGCGGGTGGTTTGGAGGGTTGTGTGGTGTTGCGGTGGGGTTGGTGTGACGTTTCCGTTTGTGAAAAACTTTTTCTTTCCGTGTTCTGAGTGTGGCGGAGATACACTCTAAAAAGTTTGGTCGATTTTGAACATTGATGTGGCCAACTATGCACCGACCTAAACTATGGTCAAATTATTAACCACTTCGATGGTCAAAAGTGACCAATTTTTGGTCAAAACTGCCATGAAGTGGCAACTTTTGACTATCGTTCGGGTCAACGATTTGACCATCGTTTGGGTCGGTGCATGCATAGTTGACCATAGTGTTTTTAGAGTGACGGCTGATGATTAGCGGTTTTTTTTTCAACTGTCCAGTTTGAGTTGTCTAATTGTTACTACGTGCTTGTCCCTATATACGTTTTAAAAAACAAAATTGAAAATATGAATGAGTCAGTGGCGTAGCCACGGTGGGGGTTTGGGGGGTTAGGACCCCCATGACCCATGAAAACAAATAAAACAGTCGTTTTTTCTCTCTATCCTTAGAATTTTCCCTCATGTCGCGCCTCTAACACCCCCCCTCCCCACGACACCTCCCACCCACCCACCCCCCTTACACAAACCTTGGTCTCGTGTCATCACAGCTGAAAATTTTAACTTAAACTTGAGAGAAAAACAGTAAAATCGTTTGGTGTTGACATTATTGGGTCCGTAAGAGTTGTGCAAATTCACCCAGAAATGAAGATTAGTAGAGTCAATCAATAATTCCAACTTATGTCAATTTGGAGTGCGCAGTATAGAATTTAGATATATATATTTATTTGTTTTACCCTCCGTCCTGTTTTTGTCATTATTGTCTAAGAACAATTGATTTTTGGTATCACTTGTTTTATGCCAGCTACTGAGATTTAAGCAAATTTGTTCAGATAATGATGAATGCACTTTTGAGTTTGCTATGCTCATTTACCAATTTATGCTTAGGGGTGACCCATTTAAACTTTTGGACGTAACAACGGAGCGCGCCTAGTGTCATAAATACCGAAGGTACAAACGAGATGTCTAGTTTCATAATGACTTGTCGAACTGCCACATAAAATGTTAAATTCCAAAATAACATGTTGAATTTTAAAAATGAAATGTCGAAATCAAAAATGAGATGTCGACTATTAGGATAAGAATGAATTCCCTGTAGTGTGTTATTGGTTGCCCTTCATTCTCACGAAGGCATTCAACAAACTGTCCCAGGTGATCGTTTGTATTTTTCATCAATCGAGATGAATTCAGCATTCTTGAGTTCTTTCCACAGACAGACATACGGTCAGTCAGACAGACAGACAGATGGATTGACCGACAGACGAACGGATACATGGACAGATGGGGCTTTACGGCTCAATTTCTAACCTTGAAAAGTGTGAAAATTCTGATGAAACTTGTGACTCTTCATGGCATAGTCTATTTTGAGGTATTTCTCAAGATAGTTCTTCTTATTTCAGAACATATTGACAGGCTTATTTTCTTACATTAAAAAAAGAGAAAAAAAAAACTTGGGAAGGTTATTAATTCCGCCGTTTCTAGTGAATGATACAATACTGCAGACACATAAGGGGATACAGAATACTTTTGAAACAGATAAAAGCAATTTTAAGAAGTAATATGTGAAGTTATAATCATCTATTACAACTTGTGAGCTAATATTGCATTAGGAGAATCATGATTGACTTAATGCGATTATAAGTCCCGTTTACTATGAGAGAAGCACACTTTTAAAGGTATGTTACCATGTTACGTCACAACTCTCTGTAACGTGTAAGCGTTAAAAACTTTCTAAAAATCTTTATTTCATACAAATCTCTCCAGCATTGACTTTTTTGAAGTTAATTACTGTTTTGAGTTTCTTTCATGAAAAAATGAGCTATACATGTGTTATGTTATGACATGAAAAGAGGGACTCGTAAAGAATACTGTTGTGGTCTTTTGGACCCAGCTTGGATTTATATAGTAGCCTATTTTGTTCAATGAATAACCATAAATGGTCATGCATGAATAACTATCTTTCAAATCATGTGACACCATTTTTGACACTTAATTGCATAAAATTTACAAAAGGTAGCCCATGGTTTACCGCAACTTCTCAAGTACAAAGAGAAACCGAATCATATTCGTAAAATACTACCCTGATATACCCCTTCCATCTTCTTGGAGCATTCTCCATAGTGAACCCGCCATTACGTCTATTTTCCCCTTCCCCCCTCCCCGCCCCCATTGCCAGCAAGTATTACATCTACCATGGCTACAAGGATACCAATATTCAGAAGGTTGTTTTTACTTATATGGGTCAATGTCACGGACTTCGTATACATGGACAGAGCATACTGCACGGTAGATTGTCGCTACCGTACGTGTGAGAAAAAGTACACCAAGATGGCCGTCTGCTATGGTTTTGTATGAAAGTTTGGAGCTGCTCAAGTCTATCCCCATATTTTGCAAGAAAGTTGAAATATTTTTGAAACATGTCAAGTTAAGGTCAAAATCACTTCACGCATTGCAGGAATATGATATTGTTTCCCACTTTTACTAAAATATTACGGAGTAGTCAAATCAGACGATGTATAGCTTCACGGCGGCCATCTTGGTGCGCCTTTTTGCCTCAACCGGTGGCCACCATCTACTGATAGGACGAATACGTAACATGCTATGTCCATGTATATAAGTCCGTGATCAATGTTCATGAGGTTTTTTAGTCTTAAGTTGCATTAGATAGGTTCGTTTCTCATAACATTCGTTATTCATAATTGCAAAAAGGGTTGATCATTCAAAATAGAAAAGGGGTTCTTTATTTATAGAAGGAAAAGGGGCTCAATATTGAAAATGGGAAAAACATTTCAATATTCATAATGAGGGAAAATAACATTTTCCAAATGTAAATGCGAATCAAGGTAACACATCCTAAAATTTGGAGGACAAATTTTAAAGCTAGAGATGAATGTCTTACCTTAATGTCTGTGTATAATTTAGTAGATATATGGAGGGATAGAAACCCGTTTTCAAGGTTTTTTACTTGGAGTTCCAGTGTTACCCCTGGAATTCACTGTAGGCTCGATTTTTTCTTGATTTCTCGTAATATTGATCATAATGTTACTGACGTTTCCTTTTCGCCCGGGATCCAGTCAGATCACTCTTTTATATCCTTGTCTATTTTGATGACTCCTGTGAAAAGAGGTCCCGGCTATTGGAAATTTAATAACTTTCTTTTAAACGATAGTCTTTTTAATAAAATTATTGAAGATATTATTCGTGACGATGCTGATAACCCGAGTTCTGAAAACCCTAGTACCCGATGGGAAATTCTTAAATTTAAATTTCGTCAGGCTTCTATGAAGTATGCTAAGCAAAAAGCTTTTGAGAGACGTCAAAACGAGGAACTACTTTTACTGAGAATCTCAGCTCTAGAACGACGACTCTTTCACACAGAGTCTATGGAAATTCGTTCTCAGCTTGAAGCTGCGCGAAACGATTTACTTTCTTATTATGACTATAAGCTTAAAGGTACTATCATCAGATCTAGGGTAAGGTGGGTTGAGGAGGGCGAAAAAAATACTAAATATTTTTTGAACCTAGAAAAACGAAATAAACAAGTAAATCATATTCGTCGGCTTAAAAATTCAGAGGACCGTCTTATAAACGAACCTAATGAGATTCTCAGGGAGATTCGGTATTTTTACACCTCTTTATACAGTTCCGATAAATCATCAATAGATTTTAATTATGATGATGTAATTCATCCCGAAGTAAGTGCGGAACAGGGTACACTTCTGGATGGGGAGCTAACTTTAGAAGAATGCTCCTCTGCTCTTAAGCTCTTAAATAATGACAAAGCTCCTGGAAGCGATGGTTTAACTACAAATTTTTATAAGCATTTTTGGCACTTGCTTGGCCATCTGGTTGTTGCATCTGTGAACTGGGGTTATAACCAAGGCTCGCTTTCGTGTGAGCAGGTACGAAGTGTTATATCTCTTATCCATAAGCCAGGGAAAGATCCCTCTTTGTTAACTAATTATCGACCCATATCCCTTTTGAATACAGACTATAAAATTGGAGCCAAAGCTATCGCTTCTAGACTAAAATCAGTTATCCAAAACTTGGTTAGTCCAAGTCAGACTGGTTTTCTCAAAGATAGGTTTATTGGTGAGAATGTAAGATTTGTCTTAGATTTAATAGACTATAGCAAAGAAAAAAAAATACCAGGTTTCTTATTTTTGATCGATTATGAAAAGGCTTTTGACAAATTGGAATGGAATTTTATTCAGGCGGTACTTTCATTTTTTAAATTTAGCAATAGTTTTAAACACTGGATCTATACTTTGTATAATAATGCCCAGGCATGCATTTGTAATAATGGTTATTCATCGGGCTTTTTCCCAATTCAAAGAGGAGTTAGGCAAGGCTGTCCTCTAAGCCCGTTCCTATTCATTCTTTGTGTAGAAGTACTTTCCTTGAAAGTTAACCAGTCAAGCCGTATTAAAGGTATCTCTATTAATGGTGTTGAGACTCGTGTTATTCAGTATGCGGATGACACTTCATTCATACTTGATGGTAGTCAAGAAACTTTAAAGGAGTTGCTTTCTGTTCTTGATATTTTTAATCAAGCATCTGGGCTAAAGATTAATTTTTCAAAGTCTCATTTGTTTCCTTTGGGTCCTTTTGTTAACGAAAAGCCACTCTTTCTCACCGATTTGAACATTGAGGTCACCTTGGGTCCTGTCAATATGTTAGGTATTGCATTTACTCATAATGGAGATGACTTATTTCACCTTAATTACCAGCCGAAGCTCTCTCGGCTAAAAAACTCCCTTCGAGTCTGGGCAAGTCGTGACTTAACCCCTATTGGCCGTAACATTATTCTTAAAACTTTTGGGCTTTCTCAGCTAGTGTATCTTTTTCTTGTGTTACCCAACCCCCCAGGCAATTTTATCAAAGAACTCGAGAGAACTATTTTTGATTTTGTTTGGGATGGTAGTCCAGACAAAGTTAAACGCTCGACAATTATCAATCCTATCAATTTAGGAGGCTTAAAAGTTACCCATATTTTTAGTTTCATTAAAAGTTTAAAATGTACATGGATTAAGCGTTATTGTAATGACTTGAATGGACCCTGGAAAAACTTTTTCCATATAGCATTAAAGAAGTATGGTCATGAACTTTTATTTAATTGTAACTGTAAACCAGATGATGTTAAATCCATTTGTAATATTTTTGTTAGACAGGTTGTGCAATCATGGTGTGAAATCTCGTATGTTCCCCCCCCCCCCCTAAAAAAAATGAAAAGGGGTTCTTTATTTATAGAAGGAAAAGGGGCTCAATATTGAAAATGGGAAAAACATTTCAATATTCATAATGAGGGAAAATAACATTTTCCAAATGTAAATGCGAATCAAGGTAACACATCCTAAAATTTGCAGGGATGATAGGGGCGAATGTCTTGTCTGCAACATGATGACAGCGTTTTTACATGTATCATCTAGATTGAAATTGGCCAGAGAGATTTGTTGAATTTCGGGGAAGGGATCATGAATAGCGAAACTAATCTCAATAATGAACAACGAACCTGTTTTGGATTATTTTTTTTTTCATGTCATTTATTGAACAGATAACTGTGGATTCGTAAATGTATACGTACATATAATGTAAGGTTTAACCAAATCAAGTGATTACACTTTAATAACAACAAAGAGTGAGTTTTAACCCTTAAGAAACAGGAGTCATAAATAAACGGGAAACAAAATTCAAACAAATTACAAGAAAAATTCTCTAAAATACAGTTTTCTTGCTTCCTTATTTTCCTTTTGCAAGATATAATATTCTACTTCACGTACACTGTTAAAAAATTTTCTGTAAATTTACATAATTTTTGTGGCAAATTTTTTTCCAACCAAATAATATTTTTTTTACAGCCAGACTGTAATCATGAAAAACATTAAGGGATTGTTTCTTCTTTACAGTTTTTGCATGTAAATTAGTTTACAAAAGTTTACTGTAAAATCGAATTACAGAATTGTTCTGTTTTTGTTTACCTTAATTTTATGTGAATTTACAGCCTACTATTTTCATTCCCGACGTTTTAATATTTTTTGTAATATCGCTTTTTTACCTTTTATATGTTATTACGTAACATACACTTCACCATTACATAGATCAGGTATTTGCTTATCAACGTTATGTGTCGTTACGAAGTTGTTTTCTTTTTTCTAAAAGTCCCCACGACTCTCTGGCGAAGAGCCAAGGGGCGAAAACCAAACGATTACTCCTGGAACGAAGTTGTTTTCAATCAAAACACATTTAGGATACTTTGTTGTCATATTGTTGTCAAGTAGACTGCTACCTCTAGGAACTTTGTAATTGGAAAGGCACATTTTTTTGTACAATATAATAATTGTTTTTAAAATAGATATGACAAAGAATGCAAATACATTGGTTGCAAACATTTCCAGACAAGGTAAACAATAAGTTTATCACTTTCTGATTAAAAAACGCCAAAGAAAGTATTATTCAAAGCAACAGCAATCCTTTTGTTAGGAAAATGCCTACAAAATAAGCTCCACCCATTTATGCAAAATGAGATTTACGTCATAAAGTGGTAAATTTACAGACTCTTTCAAGTAAATTTGTGAAACGTTTTTAATTTGCTCCGATCAAGTGCATGAGCGCATGTGGCGATGAGTTGACATCAGTATACCAATTGGCAGTGCTCTGAAATTAGGGCCTTACAATTTTTTTACTTAAAAATGTGTGACAAAACACCAGTTGAATGATATTTATAACTAAGAACGTAATAACTAAGTATGCTTTTATAATAAATGTAAGTTAATTTTCAAATAGGGCCATAAATTTGCCAAAAATGTTTTTTTTTAACTGAAACTTCGCAGAACGATGCATATTATATATTGAAAATTTTCTGGCTATTTCTTATTTGTTTGCTTGGGCTTATTTTTGTTTCTTTTCAGCTTAAAAACAAAATGAATGTTTGTTAAATGACAGTATATGTATGTGAAATCAGAAAAATACAAAATACTGTTCAAATTTCTGTAAATTTACAGAAACAATTTTACAAAGCAGTAAAATTTGGTTAAAAAAGCAGACAGAAATGGTTTTTCAAATAGACAGAAAATACATGTTAAACAACCTTTTTTACTGTAGCAATACGAAGTGTCTGTAACGATACAGAAAAGCTCTATTAAAAGTAAAATACAAAAAGTTTAAGTTGAAAAAGTCTGTAAATTTACAGAAATTTTTAACAGTGTTAGACGCGAAATCTAAAATGAAATACATCAGCATCATGATTTTTTTCAGAGCGCTTGCAATTGAATATATAATACATTCATACGTATATGCATTCAAAATAAAAAAAAAAAATAGAGGATGAGTGTTTTCATGGACTAAAACGAAATTTACTTGATCTTGATTTAAGCTAAAATCCCTTTTGAAATACATCAGCCTCAGGATTTTTTTCCAAGAGCTTGAAATTTAATATATTATACTAAGCATTCAAAATAAAGAAATTTAGAGGATGGGTGTTTCCATGGACTAAAACAAAATTTACTTGATTTGATTTAAGCTAAAATCCCTTTTTAAACAATTAAATAGAATGTCATTCCAAAAACGTGTAGTAATGTTTGAAGACCAGAACAACTTGCTTAAAGTTTCGGGAGCATCTTAACAAATGACTCAAAGGAGTTAATTTTCTTTTTAATCTTGCATAAAAAATTGTTACAACCTATAATTCTGTGAACGTAACGGAACTAGAAATATTGAATCTTGGGGTCTCTAACAGCTTTGAAGGGGATGATAAAAATATCTGACCAAGGATGTGATACATTGCTCTAAGATTCCAATTTTGAGATAGCAGTAGCTTTTGATGCTTTTTTCTTGACGAGATAATTTCAAACAATTTTATTGCAGCGAGCATGAGATATTAACATTGTTAAACGCTTTGTGTTATCATCGAATTCATTAGTAGCATGTAGATTAAGTCTCCACTCCCTCGGGATGGCAGAAAAAAGTTCCATAACACAATGTAAAAGGGAAAATACCAGTAACGTTATATTTGTGGCAGAAATCATTGTAATTATAAGCACTTCGCCTTTATCATTAAAGTAATCACTTATTTTATAAGTTTTGGAAACCATGAGAGCTCTAGAATACATACGTTGTATTTGGATTATGAATAGCTAACCTTATTTTCAATTATGAGAATTGAACCTTTTCGTAAATTACGAATAACAAAAAAATTTTATTATGAATGATGAACCCCTTTTTGTTATGAACATTGAACCTTCCTCTCCATTATGAGTGGCGAATTTAATGAATAATGAACCTTATTTTTGACGTCCATTATGTTATGAATAACGACCATTATCAATGATGAACCTTATGAATAGAAAAACCGTTTGAACCGTCCTCAACGGTAGGCCCATGTCATATACAGTGTAGGCTACTGTACAAGCCATGAGATTCGGTGCTCAGGCTTGCCGACACCAGTAGTTAGTCTTACTGTTAACGGTAGGATACCATTTACAGTATTTACTGTACAAGCCATGCACCTCATACTCCTCTTGCTAAGACCATGTGTCGTACCTGTTCTTTTCATCCAGTCTAGAATGAAGCCATACATGACAGACTAATGATTTAAATGGTCTGTGACCGGTGAGATTGGTCAAGTGTTTTCCGTCAGTGGACGTATTGTAGCTTCTTTCAATTTAAAGTTTGGTTTTGCCGAACGGCTGTTTGCCAGAGAGTCGGGCAGTAGGGAGGACTTTAGAAAAAAGCCTTCTTGAACAAGTGACAATTCCGGCCCCAGTCTACACCTGATGTATGATCAATTCATTTCCTGGACAGAATTCACCACCAGTCTGATCAAACTCGAATGCATTTAATAATTCACGCAATACAATCTGACAGTGCTGTCAAAGCTTCATACGGTCCTTTCTGCCTTTGCAGAGTTCAAAGAGAGAAGGCATATAATACCCCATTTTAAGAGTCACTTAATTTGTTTACAAGTTATCTCACAAATAAACAACAATTTGTCCGTTACAGAGGTAACGATTCTAACACTAATTGATTACTGTTTGTGTCTTACATGGCTCTGTTTTGGGACCTTAATTTTGACACCACACTTAAGTGACCTGTAGGCCATAAGTCGTCAACTTCCGTCTCTAGAATGGCTGTCTTTATGAACACATTATTGTTCCTTGAAAAATTTGGTTAACTATTTATAATTCTCTCGTAGTCTTCCACATTAGAGAATTCTGCCCATTGAAAGTTGACGCCATGACTTGGCCGATAGCGGAACGGCTTGGCCGATTTTACAACAATAAATAACCGCAACCAACAATAGGTGGTCACTGAACCATGTGCTTTGTAACATTGTTGCTTATTGTCAGTTGTGTAATAACCAAGGACTTCAGGGACAGGATTAGTTTCCCAAATTTCAAGTGAATGGATTTTCTAATGATCTTACAGTATTTTATTTTTTCTTAAGTCAGGTCCTCCCGACTCTCTGGTAAAGGGCCGTTCGGGGAAGGTCGAGAGGTATAGAACGGTTTCACCAACTTTTTTTGCAAAACATTCAAAATTCTTTCCGATATCACCTCCATAGACCTATTTGTCAATGTTTGTTCAAGACAAGATCCGCAAAATGGTAGTCTCAATGCAGCAATGCTTTCACGTACTATAAAATTAATTCAGATTCGGAAACTCTGGCTTTGAGAATGAAAGTCGGAAATTTTCCCTATGACACCAGCTAGATCATCATGAAACATCATTAAACTGGTCAACTATATAGAATTTCGAATTTCACAAAGAAACAATAGAAAACGGCATCTGAAGGCGCAGTGGTGTTTTTCCCAATTTTCTTTCAAAAAATTCCAAACTATTTCCAATATTAACTCTATAGGTTTTCAAATATTTGTCTGAAAGCATCAGCAAAGTTTTGGAATGTCTGGCTCTATAATGAAAAGAAAAAGGTCCGACAACTGCCATGCGTGACATCATAGCAACAATTGACAACTACTACAGGGTTGTTTTCCTATATCGTGTTTAATAAATTTACAAATTTTCTTCACAGAAAAGTCTTGGTTTTGAAATCATTGTCTAAAAAGGCAACAAAGTTTCCAAAACGTTTTAATAA
Source organism: Holothuria scabra (assembly GCA_037179385.1). Classification (NCBI taxonomy): domain Eukaryota; kingdom Metazoa; phylum Echinodermata; class Holothuroidea; order Aspidochirotida; family Holothuriidae; genus Holothuria; species Holothuria scabra. Next base: position 37,007,193 of record CM074190.1, read on the forward strand.
TAGCTGAGGGGCCTCCAACTGCAGGCTTAGATCGTTGTTGCTACATTATGTTACCTAAGCGGCTTAGGTAACATTATGTAGCAACAACGATCTTCGGTCACCTTTCAGTGTCGAACTTCCTTATAGGAAGTGCAGATTCCTGAAATGTACCCATTGCAACTAGTTTAATATTCCCGACAGGAAACCCAGCATTCAAAGTGACCTGCAATACAAGCCCCGTATTATCAAAACTTTGTTTAAATAGTGAAGAATTTTAAGGAGCTTTGCGAGCAGCAATACGTTCCTACTACGGTACTTTTCACACTTTGAACAAATTCTTCAAATTTTGTGTTTTGCCCCAACTTTCTTCCTCATAATCCGTTTCCCCCCCCTAACCTCTTCCCCGCTTTAAAAAATCCAGCTGCTCCTCTTCTTTTGTATAAAACTTGGGGTTATTGCAGTTGGTGACATCCATGATGGTGTTAATGTTCATACAACTCGCGTTGACGGATTGATCATCTGTTGTAAGGTAAAAAAACACACGTTTTTACTGGCAGGTTTTGTTAGACAGATGTACAGAGGTGCAGGCGTTACTCCCAACAATGTGAACAGAGTCGATTGTTTGTAGTCTCTCACTTACAACAATCATCCTAATAAAAATGCCTGTACAATGCATTAATTAATAATTATATTTGAATGTACTGTGAATGGTATAGTACTGTCATTATTATCATGATCAAGTTCCGCCTGGCATTCTCATAATTAGAAAACACTATATCCTGTCGTTTCAAGCCCCCTAAAAGCACCCCGACCCCCAACGAATCTCCCTAGAACCCCGCCGAATAAACACCAGGAGCAATCTTCCTTCAAGGGTCAGATTCGTTGGGAGACAACTGTTGCAGCGTGCTACTATGGTTGGCTCATAGCGTCCCAACCCTTGCACTTAATCCAGATATGGAATGATAGCTGGCTGTATTGGAACAAATAGTCTTTATATGACCATATCAGCTACACATAGGAGGTACCTTGATACATTATATGCCAAGTTTGATATGGCCATATTAGGCCAGATATATCTTGATATAATGCTATTCCAGATATTCAAATACAGTGTCTGGTCATATCAAGCCAGAAAAAGCTTGATAAAATTACAGTCCGGATATGTTAATAGCGTTTAATATGGCCATATCACGCCAGACATAACTTGATAAAATGCCTTTCCAGAAATGCAAATATTGTTTGAAAAGGCGATATCAAGCCAGAATTATCTTGATGAAATGGCAGTACAGATACGCGAATAAAACTTTACCTTGCCATATCATGCCAGGTAAAACTTAATGAAATGTCTTTCCAGATAGGCAAATAAAGTTTGACATGATCATCTGGTTATAGAAAGATCTGGGGTATATCTCTCCAATTTTTTATATGGCCCAGATATAAATTCCATATCTGCCTCAGAAGGATATGGCCCAGATATGAAATCCATATCTGCGCATACTGAATCTCATATCTGTCCCATATACGGATTTGGTGCAAGGGAACAGAGGGGTTTTTTGTAAAAAAAATCTGGGTTGCTAAAAGTATCACTCCTAATGTCTCGTTACTGCATTCCCAAAATTGTAATTTTTTAGTTTCATGTCCCTGGAACTTTCAAGGATATATGCAAGGGAAAAATAGCCCACATTAAAGTTATATTACAACTCATTAGAAATGTTCAGTAATGAGTTGATGAACATAACGTAAGTTTGCTTGAGAATATACTGTTTGAGTGGCATACCTCGTACTCCACATACAATTTTTGAGTAAAATACAACGATCAGCAAATATCAAACGCCTTTGAAAAAATCAAACAAACCTACATTGGAGGTCCTATCATCTCAATCACGATCAATATCATCCACAAATTTTAAGGAATCCATAGTGACTTTTCGAAAACCGCAATGTCCGGTTCATGAGGGATTATGCGTACTAATAAAATTAAAATAAAAACATGAAAATTAAAACCTGTTGTAAACAAGTCTTTTTCAAAGATATTAGAAAAAACTGGTAAAACCATGAACGTACTACCTGCGAGGTAGTACTTCCTCGGTAAAGCAGACACAAGTCGATAACTTGAAATATTATCAGGATTCCCAGACTAAGATTTGCAATCTGTATCTTAATCTTGAAAATTCCCCCATGGAAAGATAAATTGAATATATGAGTAAGTATGGAGGTACTTCCATCGAGGAAGTACCACAATATTTTCATGTAAATGTTTAAAATACATAATGCGCTCTTTGATGCGTTTCTAAATATTCAATAAATTCCCAACGACTTTGACTTGAGGTCATTATTTAGACATTAGTCTTGACATATTAAGGACATTAAATTGTCCATGATTTGAGAAAGTGTCGGTGGGTGGGGATGGACGTTGTCTTTTGATTTTTGAACTAGGGACATGTCCGAGACGTCCAGAAAATCAAACCTTTTGTCAGAGCTGAAGACATCTCGAAGAATTTTTTCTCCTTGAAGAGAAATCCAGTCACTTGAAATTAATATAAAGCCCCTAATTGAATGACTTCGTGTGTTGGCACTTCTTACTACCACTCGAGTCCCTGGGCTTCTTTGCCACAGTCGTTCGACTGCCCCCCCCCCCCCTGACGGCAAGCAGACGGTCCCTATAGTATGAACCGTCTGGTTGACCAAAGTGAGCCCAAATAGACAAGACAATAACAACATCATTCCCACCCTTCATATGCTCTATTTCTCGCGCCACGTAAGTTAAGTTTTGTACGGGGATTGTACGTTTGGATCTTATAGGTAAACCATGGAAAGTAAAACTAATGCTCGCGTTTCCTTTCTGGCAATAAAAATCACCTGAGCAGTTCCATTTTAATTTCTCTTTTAAATCCATGAACATTTGTCGTGCAGTCGAGTCTCCGAACAGTCGAACCTGTTTACTCTGAAGACATTTGTGGATACTATTTGAACTAAGAGATGTGATATTGCAGTGGAATGGTCGCCACTTGTTTAGGTAAAAATAGCCATTGGTTGTAACCGTGCGTGGAACGTTACTATAGCGTGAAGTACATTCTGGTAAAGCTGCCCTCGGTCCATGATAATTGGAGTTAACTTCAATGGGAGCTTCAAATGTCTTCACAGTTTTCTTTGAACTGAAAAACAGATGAAAATGTGAAAAAGTTACTGGCTCTCATTACAAATAATTAAATTACACACAGAATAATAACTTGGTATCATAACTATAAAGATGATGAAAGGGTGTCTATAAGGATCAATCTGCAAAGTCAGGAATATGCATTCACCTAATATCTTAAAAATTGGCGGAAAGTTTGGTGTTTTATTGACTGTATAGATGAAATTACTAAGCAAGTGGATTCAGAAAATTCAGTATTTCGCATTGTCCAAACTGATGAGAAAATTGAAATAAATCTCGGAGAGGGGGATTTTGTCGATATCTGGCTTCCTTATCAAAGGAAATCCTGTGGAACCCAATTGATTCAGTGAGTGAAAATGTAACTCTAAAAAGCGGCATTTAACTCAATAAGCTAGTGTGTTTTGATGACTATACACATGCGTGCATCTCTAAAATCGTCGGGATAAACAGACCAATCTCGCACATGCAACACGGGCTCCAAAATTTGATGTTACTTGTCAATTTGGTGACATCATTTTTTCTTAATCCAATCATAAACGGATGAATCACAAAAGCGGTTCTATGTAGTTGACTTTGTCAAAGTTGCCTTTTGGTTAGCCTGCTGTAAGCAGGCTATTTTGTTTGCATTTCAACTACTGCATTCAAAATAAAAAAGTACTTTCGCTACTATAACTGATACTATACGAGTCTTTCAACGCCTTCACTGCTGGGGCCCGTTCCACAAAGAGTTACGCAGATCTTAAGTTTGATTTACTGTTGGATTAAGTATGGTGGATCAAACTTAAGATTGTGCGTAACTCTTTGTGGAACGGCCCCCTGATCAGTCGACGTTTCCAGCTAAGTTACATGGCATACCTACGGTACACAATAGCCTGCCAACTTTCTATCGAATCTCATTTACGGCCACCAAAAATGACGTCACGAAAAAATTAAAATACTGAATTACATCTCGCGCAATAGGTAATATATGTGCATCGAACGTACGACCCGGTACACATTTACCACGTACAAAAGCTAAAGCTAAAAGTTCGTCGTTCGTTGTATCGGTTGTATGTACGAAAATACACTATTCATGCTTTTTTCGTGCACCGCGTGACCATCTTATGTTTACTAATTCGTCCCTCAAAATGCGGGATTCCTGTAAATGGAAACTGGGCTAAGGTTTGCAGACTCTGTATATTATACACTCTAAAATCAAAAGAGTGAACTTAGTCACTCTTTGATCGAGTGAAAAGTATAAATTCGCTCCATAAGAGTGATAATTCACTCCAAGAGGAGTGAAGTTCCCTCCAAAAAGAGTGAAGTTCGCTCCAAAAAGAGTGAAATTCACTAGAGGAAAAGGGAAAATTCACTCTTCCAAGAGTGCCTGCAATGATTGCTCTTTTTTTAAGAGCGATCACTGTGGGCTCTCCATCAAGAGTGAAACTTCACTCGTTTTAAGAGAATTTCACTCTTTTTGGAGGAAACTTCACTCCTCTTGGAGTGAATTATCACTCTTATGGAGCGAATTTATACTTTTCACTCGATCAAAGAGTGACTAAGTTCACTCTTTTGATTTTAGAGTGTACTGTTTAAAGACATGGGTGTATTATGTTTTTGAAAGCGCGCCCTTTTTAGACTACCACAGAGTCTGCTCCGTAGGCTACCTTTTGGTTGTGCAAATAGGCATTCTACCTCATCACACTACACTTCGGAATTACATGAGACTGCACAATTGATAAGCTTCAGTGTACAACTTGATGGCAAGGTGAGAAGACGCAGTGGCGGCGAAACCGGGGGGAGGGGGGCTTTGGGGGCTCAGCCCCCCCTGAAAAAAGTGGTTTAGCCCCCCTCCCAATATTTGTGAGGTGCGCTTCAAGAAGTGGTGACCGGCGACGGCGGGGAGAATATTGAAGTGGGTGGTGAACATAATTATTCTTCATCAGTCTAATGCACAATATAGGCCTACTAACAATTTTAGGAAACGTTGTCGATGAAAAAGATACTGGACACGCTAAAGCCCCTTTATCATCCCCCAACCCCATATCCGAGGTCCTCGAAAAGTGGAAGCAGTATGGTCTGTTATTGCGTAATCTTGTTAAGTTTTACTGATCGTGTTTCGCGAGGTTGAACAGCGTAGGCTACTACCGTTAGTACTACACAAGTCTATAGTACGTTTGGGATTTGAGATCGGCATAGATTAGGTTGGAAGTATCCTTGGGAGGAACCACGCAGGGTTGGTGCCAGTGGGGGCTGGGGGCCATGAACCCCCGTCGGGGAACATTGCCCCCTCCCCGTCGGAGAAGGTAGGCGTTTTCGTCGGGGAGGCCTAAAATAATAATAAAAAAATAATAATGAAAAAGGAAAAAAGAAAAAAAAAAACTACCAGGACTGAAGTTACTGCATGGGTGAACATATTCTTTGTTTTGAAATGTTCTTTTAATACATATCTGAATCGATTTTTAATCACTTCTTCTTTGCTCCGTTATGCCTTATTCCATGTACCCTTTCCTATCTCCTCCCCCGTCGGAGGAGGGCGGCAATTTCCTTCGGGAAGGCCTAAAAAGGTAAAAATGAACATAAAGGACTAAAGTTACTGGATAAATGATCATGAACTGTGTTTTAATGCCTATCCGAATCTGTTTTAATAACTTCTTACTACCTCTGCCATCCCTCATCCCATCTTCAATCCGCAAGGTCATGCCCCCGTCGGGGAAGGCTGCCGGCCTTTCCCCTGTTGTTGAGAAAACCCAGTTTCGTCGGGGACCCTTCATCTTCATGAACACGGTAAACTAATAAAAGATGCGGGCTTGATAAACTTCAGTCCCCCGGAAATTCTTCTTGATTTTGCTCACTAAAAGACCACATTCTTCAAGAAAAGTCACAATTCCGAATTTTCTTGACAAAAACGGACGAAAGGTTGAGCATGTGCATGCAGTGCTCGTAAAAAAATCATTTATTTAGTGAAACTTGCAGTTATAATAATTCCGTTGCATAGTCCTCTACCCCCAAAGAGAGACAAGACCATTACATTTACTTGTAGCAGTACCTTTTATCTGGCACTTTTGTGATCATTTAGCAATTTGGGTTTTTTTTTCTACTGAAGTGAAGTTTTCATTTCAAAGGGAAGCTCAAAATAGCGACTGCTTCATTTCTAGTTACAAGTTTGGGAAATGCCATTCCTGAGGGGTTATATTTTCTAACAATTTTCTGTACACCCCAACTGATGGTGGCACTCCGAATAGATAGTATTTTGGTCGAACAGATTACTTAACAGAACAAAGCATGCTTTTACATTATTCTTCGTTTTGGAGCAGTATTATGAAGTGAAAATTTTATTGCGAAAGAAAGCTCGAAAGCTGACTTCTTAAATTCTAGTGTCGAACACGGAAAATGCCATTTCCTGCTGTCTGGGGGTTCTCAATTTTTCAAAAACATCTGTGCGTTCGACTCAGATGGTCTTTCGAGGAGGATTACACTTTTCGAACAAAAATATTTCTGCTCCCTCCCAAACTGAGTACGCCTATGACAATAAAATAAAATAAAATATGAAAGTTTGAATACATGCGAAGTCAAATTTTTTCCTCTGGAGAATGTTCCAATATGGTCTAAGGGCCTGAATCTGCATGATGATATCCAGTAATCCCAACAAAACTACAGAACACCCCCTCGTTATTTTTTTTTTTTCATGAGAATGTAAAATTCTTCCGGAAAACGCCCAAACTGTCAAAAGCTTTACAATTTTTTCTCAAATATAAGCTTCATATTGTTAAAAGTGGCAAAATTTGCCAATTCCGATGGATACTCCGTACAATAAATCACCAAAGCCAAATCTGTTAATC